>JAUZST010065296.1:0-22589 GCA_034779995.1 Parotocinclus haroldoi | reverse complement strand
TATGTATATATATATACACATATACATATATATACACATATATATATATATACATATATATATATATATTCTAGACGAAATCAAAATTAGGTGCCAAAATTAACATGGTTTGACACACATTTTGATCTTGCCTGATTTTGATGTAGTTACAATTTATATAAAAATAAAATTAAATAAAAGTATATTATTCTTAGTCACATTTTAGTAATCAAAAACTGAGTCGAAGAGGCATTTGTCATCTCATCTGACAACATGGAACAATGTTGCAACATGGAACAACAGTAAAATATAGACAAAAGTGCAAATGTAGTACCATCTAAGTGTGCATGGTGAGGATAGGGTGCAATTATTTAATTAGAAAATAATAATAATAATTGAGAAATATTTAGTCTAGTTTTAGTCATTGATGTTAAAGTTTTTACTAGAGGAATTTCTAATTTTCATAAACAGTAGCTTAAAAGCTATGCTAATGTTACACAACAGAATAACAGGGTAGCATAAAAATATTGAACAAATACATTTTGCATTTATTTAATATTAATGTGGTAACAGTTTAGCAGCATGGTGGTATACTGGTCGATCCCAACCATAGCATGCCACCTGTCTGTGTGAGGTTTCTTTGGGTTGATTGCAATGGCTTCCTCCCACATTCTAAAGATGTGTGTTTGGTTATTTAATGTTTCATTATTGTGTGAATGTGTAAATGGGTGTGTGAGATTATGGTACCCGATAAGGGATTGTCACCCTATCCAGGGTTGCTCCTGCCTTGTGCCCTGTGCTGCCGGCTGGGCATTGGGTCTCCTGTGACCCTGTCCAGGAGCAAGCGGATAAGAAACTGAATGAATGAATGCTGACAATTGTGGTGAGATTACAGTTTCTTTAGTACCTTAACAGTGTTTGCATACAATATGGATACACTGTGATTTAACCATGTTTGTTTATGACTAGTGCATACCTGTCAAGTTTTGGATTTAAACATAAGGGAAATTT
Source organism: Parotocinclus haroldoi (assembly GCA_034779995.1). Classification (NCBI taxonomy): domain Eukaryota; kingdom Metazoa; phylum Chordata; class Actinopteri; order Siluriformes; family Loricariidae; genus Parotocinclus; species Parotocinclus haroldoi. The sequence continues at coordinate 21,599 of JAUZST010065296.1, read as the reverse complement.
TCCCCGGTGCGTTTCGAGTCGTGCTCCTATCCTAACCGAGGTTCAGTATCCCTTACAATTTAAGACAGGTTTACAAGAAATCTAAAAGAACCACCTCTGAACCACTTACAAACTACAAATAGTTGATCAGAATCTGATAGGCTACCTTTGGACATTCCTACATACATAATTCTTATAATGCAGCCTAAATAAAAATACTAAAGGGAATTGAAGCACATTTATTTATTTGACATAGTTTCAGCCTGTATACACATTGCTTGTCTTAAAGTGAAACACATTTTCTTTTCATTACACATTTTTAGTATCTCATGTTCACTCGTGGTTCTCTGGCATTCACTGACTTATTATATAGAGTTGTTGCAGACTTTGCATTCTTTAACATTTTTTTTTGGAAGGAGTGTATTTGTGGGCGGGGCCAGAGTGCTTGATTTTACATGAGAGTAAAGCACAAACAGTGCTGTTGTCTAATGTCATCTGTAATGTTCTCTGTAACAAAATTTCTCACCAGTTCTAGCGAGGTTAGTGACATTTCAGTTTGGAAGGATATATTTTTTTAAAATCATAGTATAACATGGTGAAATTTATGGGAAAATGCTAAGGACTAGTAACAGCTCCAGTTGCACAAATGGTTACGACAGTATATTCAACAAAGAGGCTACAATGCTGTCACTTATAAATCTGCATATTTAAAGACAAATAGCCAACATAGTTTTAGAATAGCAGTGCCAAATGTAAAATAAGTTGTAAGCAAGAAGTTACAGCTTGCTGTGTCGTATAGGCAGAGAAGTGGACTCTGTCCCAAATGCATTATGTGTTTAAAACCATGTACCCTATAAACCTTTGGTTGATGTGACTACAGGGCAGACAGTTGAAGTCTACAGCCTATAGAGCTTAGGATGCAAACCTAAAGGAGGATACAAACGTTAATAATGGAAGTGCATTGAATGTGAAGTAGCATTACATGCATTATAGTGATTAAGTAATTGTGGAAAGAATAATAAAATAGGATTTGGGGCTTTGCTATAAGCATTAGGGACTTGTCCAACACTCTTCACTAGACCTTGATAGCACTGTCAATAGCAAATCCAAAAAGCCATTCATTGTAAATGTCTTTGTACAATCTCTTGCCAATGCTTAATGCTGCCGACCAATTCAGAGTATCAGCATAGAATGTGATATTACACAGTGGCAATGTCGGCGTCTGAGTCTTTCTTACATCGATTACTTTTTCCACTGATTACTTCAAGCAAAGCCCTTGAATAACTTTTAGTGGCAGAATGCCATGAACCTTTTAAACATTTTAAGCCACTGTATTATGTTATTAGCACTAAATTCAAAAGCCCTTGAGTTGTTATAGTGTTTAAATATTTAACTCTGTGTCAGACAGTTTTCGTTGTCTATTGTTTGTAGCCATATAAACATAATATGTATGGTCTGTACATCAATTCACTGAGGGTGCCAGATTTCTATTCTGGGTGTCCACTCGATGGTTTAGCATTTAGTTTAGCTTTCCTTTGATCTGTGTGTTGTAAGGATATACACATTTTTGGCACTATGGCCCGCTCAAACCATTGTATGCCTTTCATGAAATTGTTAATATTGTTTTCTCTGATTAGGTGGAACAGTGGTAAGAACCAGCTGATTATTATGGCAATTTCTGACAGGGTCTGTGTTAAGATTTCGTGTGAGGGCAGATGGTACTTTTAATTTATGGAATTCTGTGAAGACTATTGTCCTGTCCACAAATGCATGTTGCTTTGCTTTGTATGCTATTTAACCAGCTCATGAATGCTTCCAGTTTCCCTAGGATTTCTGTACGTGTCTGGGAGTTGCTTGTTAAACCCAACCATTTATGTGGCTTGTTGAAAGTTGCTGCCGTTCTGATGCAAAGCAACATCTCAGATCATCAGCTGACAGAGCAAATGGGTGCATCATCTCACTTTGGCTCAGAGTAGTAATTAAACACTGCATTAAAACGCTCTTTATGGTCCAATCAGAGTTGTCACAGATCCATTAGCAGCCAGGGCTGCCAAGCAAAGAGATTCTTAATTGTGCAATTAATTTGAACGTGCAGTTACACTGACAGCTGGATTTATGGCTTCCATCGAGGCCAGAAAAATGCCTTTCAGTATATATATTTAATAAGTGACATCGAGTCCCTAGGCGTGCTCAGTGAGTGAGAGCACCAGCCTTTTGTAGAATTTCGAATTCAGATGTGATATATGCAGCATTGTCATGGGTTCATGGATGGTTCCAGTCATAAATATTTTATTATTTTGACCAAGTGAGAAGTTGCGTACCTATTGTTTCCCAACAACACCTTTGGAGTGCAGTTCTGAAATGGTTAGACAAAAGTCTTGAATAGACAATCTTCATGAACATTAGCCTGGCCCTAATTTTTGTCAGAAAATCTGGATCTATTGACATGGTTAAATGTAAAGACACATCAGCGCAAAAATGTGAGGATCTGTCTTTATATTTAACTTTATCAAGAGTTTGCACCAGAAATTCCTTAATGCCCCCACTGTTTTATTTGGAAACAATTGTTGCACACTGCACAGTTCCATGTTGGAAAACAATTAACAATTATTTGTTGTAACTAATACTACTAAAACTGTCATTGTGACAGCTGTATTGCACAATATTTTTGGTTAACTTTTAAAAAATCTGTATTATTGCACAGGTAGTTCTATAATTCCAGGAGTGGCAGTATTGCACAGTAATTGCACTCTGACCAAAGTGCTTTAAGTATTACTCTGCCACATACACATGCAACAATCCCAGCCATAACAAAGCTTCAGCATAATGGTACAAAAAAAAAAACTTAAGAAGTGAAAGGCTGCCGAAATAACTTATCATGAGTTCATATTCTGTATTGGCTTTGAAAACATTTGTTTTTTTAAATTTGTAACATGAAACTCTTGATGACCAGCCTGATAGTTGTAATGAGCAACTAGCCACTGAATGTAGACTGGAAAATCTGAATAAGAAGCCAGCTTCAGTCTTGTTCAACGAGCCAGGTTTTTGGGTGTATTTGGATTATCTGCTAAAAATACAGATAAACATAACAGATCCTTTTTTGTTTCATATTTTATTCACAGCAATTGTTTCTACATTCTACAATTCTACATTGTCTATTAAATATAATCTGCGACTGAACAGAGGTTAATTCACAGATCTGTTATTTCTAGCTCTTAACCTAACGTAGCTGCTAATGCATGCTATGTTCTCAATTTACATTTCTGACTAATAATATTAACATTAATAATGTCCTCTTCCAAATTTAAACAGGGTAAATGGGATAATTTCTTCTGAAATCATAATGAGACCATAGACTTTTAAAACCAGGATCTATAGTTTCCTTTTGTTTGTAAAAGTGTTATAGTAAGTAGTCTGTCTTACAAATCAGAACTCTGTGCCTATGGCCGCAGAACACCAGTGCCAATATTTCTTGTTATAACACTCCTTGTGTACTATTGCTTAATTATATTCTAATTTATCTGGCAAGATATTTGAATGTGACTCTGGCAAAAACAATTCATGCTTTGTTTAGTATCTACGTCATTGCAACAGACCTTTACAGTTCATGACTTTCCAAATGACCACAGCTATTCACAGTAGATGATATCTCAGTTCCTCGAATAACCTTGTACCAGCAAACACACAACTTCTCAAAAGCCAAAATAAAAGGTCACTTCTCAGCTTTTTCTCAGCCCCTTAATGGCTCCATTGAATGTGAAGGCAAAAAGGAGTGAAAGCAAGAAATATAATGTAGAAAACTGAGAGCCAAAGTATGTAATGCACTTTTAAATAGACCTTGTTGGAAATAAGTGAATAATTATTATAATATTATAATAATTGGAAATAAGCACTAATGGTAAGGAGATATTTAAAATTATTGATATGTCCAGCTTTATGTAGTATTCATTCTGTGTCTCTGTAGTTGGGTCAGATTCTGTAAACACACCCTGCCTGTGAAATTTACTGTATGGCCTATGAACGTAATACAAAATCTGGCCCAACCTTCAGCAACTTTTACCTGAACACATCGACACTGTTCACTGGGGGCTATTTGACAGGCAAATTGCAAAACTATAGCAGGTCTTATGGTTGACCATTATGTGCAAGGCCAGAGTCTGTAGTCATAGTCATTTCTGCCTCTGCTTTAATATAATTAGCTGTCTGAAGGACCTATACTGTCAAATCTGTTGCTTAACAGTCAGGATGTGGTCATGTTGTGCAAGTTTTGCTTTCAGACAGCAAAAAGAGACGGGCACTTTGCCTCCTGTTCACCTCCTCTGTAGTTATGTGTTAGATGTCAGGTAAATGCTGTGTGCTAGGATACAACTGTGTGTGAGTCACAATGCAGTAATCAGGAAAAGGCAGAGACTAGGTAGACATGTTATTTTTACAATGTATGAATTAGCATGGTGTGTAGGGTCTTAATTTTCTTACAACATCCAAAATAGAAAGATAGATCCTTAATTAAATCAGTGACATTTACCGAGTAATATATGCACATACTGTCTGACCCTAGATGAATATTCTATAGAAGCACGACACAAATGTTTAAATTGTATAACCAAAGATTTTCAGTTGCAACAGTGACCAACATTAAATATAACTTGTGCAGTCAGTTACCTCACAAATTACATCAGTGTTTTCCCTACCTACACCCCAGTATTAAAATGCCAGTTTGTAAGAAGTATTGACTTTTGCTGTATTTTTTAAAGTATTTTTCTCGCTCTAAAAGTCTATTAAGTGTTACTACTTTTGTGTGTGTTGGGTACAGTGTACTGCTTGGTAGAGCTGGAATTGGTTTGAACACCATTAGTCCTAAGACTAAATGTTAAGGGTCCTCACCTGCTTTTTTGTCTCTTACACTTATCCAGAAGAGAGTAAGAGAGTGGTATGTGATGTTCACCAGCAATTGCCTGCCCTTTCTTTTTCCTGCGAATGTTCCAGTGGCCAAAGTAACTCTTTGGAGGTTGGAACACCAATCAAACCCCTCTTAGTGCTACACATTGACTGGTGGCCCCGCTGTGAAAATTACCCCTCCCAAAATCTGTTCGTCATGCTGGGGGCATTTAACGTCTTGTCATTTTTTTTCTCTTTGCAATTGTTGCCTTGTTTTCCCTCCTCTGTCGCTGTCATTCTTCCTGATTTTCATGTTCTTTTTTTTTTATTTTTTATTTTTTTTTTTATTTTTTTTTTACACAGTTCTGCGTATAAGCACCTGTATTGTTGACCATGGTTATTACAGGCTGATCCTAAAACACACTTGTTCAAATGTCACAGCATGGTTCAAAGCTAATGAGCTTAGACTTAATTGGTCAATAATTAAACTTAGTACTGATAAGTGCACCAGAAGACAATGACACTTGGTTGATGACCGGTTTTTGTGCACCAGTTCCGCCACCTGTTCTCATTTAGTGTGTTCTTTCAGCAGATGTGGTAGTAATTAGCCCTACTGCTCACATGGTATTGTTTTTGAGCAGTGAGCTATTTGCAGAAACATGCAGGGTTTGTTGCAGTCTTACGCAAAGAACAGAGCCAGAGAGGAGCCATACTGATCCAGTATATACTGTGGGTTATGATTATCATGACTTTGGCCCTATTTACACCTTGTTATTTCATACGTCTGGAGTGTCCACATGACTCCACAGTGAGATGACACAATGCAGGTTCCTAAACAGGCTGCTTGCAGAGTTACGTTTGGCTACAAGTGCAACTACATAGAGTTGACTGTTTAGCAGGATATAACCAGCATACAAAATACATAATATGCCCAGGTTTTTGAGTCTCCAAGGGTTTCCTTTCAAAGAAGCCAGGGCACAGTGGCACAAGCAGTTGACACAGCTCCTGATGTCGAACTCCACCTGTGTGAGGTGTTTGCATGCGAGTCACCAGTAGATTTTAGGACGTTTGCCTTACCGACAAAATTAGAAAATATCTAGACCAAAAGCCTTGTGTTTTCAAGCTAAGAAAATTTTCACACTGTTTTCTGGTCATGGAGGTAATTTCCTGTCATATTATCTGATTAATTTGAATGCATTACCACATACATCGCTCATACGTCACACCAGCAAGTTCCTGAACAATGCACAATGTGCAGAAAAAATGTACGAGTTTGGACTTGTGGTTTGACTTTTGACAATACAATATTGTCCCTTACAATATTTGGGTAGGTACGCAGAATGCTTGTTTCCAAGGTTTCCCTGTAGAACATTACGCAGAGCATCACACATTCTCAACCAGTTGCCTTCTTCCCACAATGTAAATTGATGTACATGTACCCGGAAATGGAAAAGTTAACCGCACTCCTTGTGCACAACCTTCTTTTATTGTTCCAGAGTCCACTCACATACCCATTGTTGGTGCTTTTTTTTAAAGATGACAGGGTTTAGCATGGTGGACAATCTACAACAGGGCAGCCGTGTACTCAGAACGCTGCAAATTCTTCTTATAACCAGCAGTAAATTTCTGTGACATGTACTACAGAAGTTCCAGACCAGCTGGGAGATGATTTGTTCCAATGTGCATTGATAATACTGGTCTGTGGTTTGTCTGTTTTATGATATGTTACAGAAAACACGAATCACAAAGGATCACTGGAGTTAACCTTACTACACTGTCCTTACTAACACTCTGCTGTAGCCTTGCAGTACCTTGCCAGGGAATGTACAATTGTGTGATTATTACTGCACTGAATTAACTCAGCAGAAAATGCAATTGGCAGCACTGTGTTAAAAACTCCAGATCCATTGAATAGTGTTTTTTCTATGTTGTTTGTAGTAGTGCACCAGTTGTTGTGAATGTAGATGCAACCCCCCCCCCCCAAAAAAAAACAAAAAAAAAACAAAAGGGGGAAAGAATAATAAAAATAATTACAAAAAAGTAAACAACTAACAGGGTACAAATGTAATTTGGGGGGCCTCAAACTGCATATACTAATGAATAAGTAATGCCTTAGCAAGTAGTGCTGTTCATTCATGTTTTAATTAGTTCATGAATTAATATATTGCTCCTGCATTAAGACATACATGAAACATGCTCATTTTATGCATATTCATGGTGACTCATGAACTGTTACGTGTATGAATTAATGATTACTCACTCATGAAATACTGCATGAATAATGCTATTTTATGTACCCATACTATAAAATGTTAATGAGAAAACTCCAAATGTATGGAAAGCATCTACATGTGTTACTGTCTTGGTTCATACAGATGTGCTGTTTCTGCACAATTATTCACTAGTTTTGATTTAGTATTTACTTTTATTCCATTCTTCATATTTTGTCACAGTTAGAAGAAAAGTATTTGGTATCTGTATCGAATTGAAGGTATTGTATCAGTATCAAGTATTTTCAGAGAACCCTGCCCTACCAACAAGATTTATTATAACAAAATTGATATTTGTTATTTGCTCTGTGCTTTGTGTGACCTGTGTTTAAACATATTCGTAAAGATACATAAAACACACACGTACATGGTAATCAGACGTTCATCCAGCCATAACACACAACAGAGTAATTTCAATACGTTTCAGGAATAAGGAATTAGTCGGTGTTGAAAGGTATATGACCCATGGCTCCTCTGTCAATCTCGCTTGCTCTGGAGTAACTGTAAGTGAAATTGTGGAAGTCGCAATAGTCCAAGGTGTTTTAAATGCATTTCCCATCAGCAGTCTCTGAGCAAAAGAATCAGGGACAAGAAAATTCATGTTAGAATACTTATCATGCACAAAGCGCTCTTCGCAATTATATCCTTCACTGATTTCTTTTATCCACTTAAATGCATTTCCAATGAAGGGAGGAAAGAGTGGAAGAAAAAGCCAAATGTTGCTAATTGGTTCAGGCACTGGTATGCTGTGAAAGACTTTAGAGGTCATGTGAAAGAGAAACATGGTTTTATCCACCTCAAGTTTGTCTGTCACACTTTCTTTTATGCATTGTATATGTTTCAGTGTGCCATCTCTGTTGATTTGTATTGTGGTGCCCCCTCCCCCAGCACGATGCCAAATCCAAGTCTCATTGTGAAACAAAAGTGTGTGACAAATGCACCCAGTCCCACCTGATCATAAATGATTTCATTACTCTGCTGCACAATAGTGTGTGGCATGTTGATTTTCTTTTGTGCCCTGCTACTCTGCATGTGTGCAAATTAAGTGTCTTCTGGCCGCCAGACATTGAGATTGCCTGTGAAAGTGAGCATACTTTCATATATGAAAAAGGATACACTTGGCTTTCCTTTTGATGAAAAAAAAATGCTTGATGCATGACTTAATGAAAGAATTCAGATTGAAGTCATGGGATCATGTTCCATGATATCGACACACCTTGAAACGCGCTACATTGAATATTCTGGTCTTATCAAGGACCAATGAGGCACACACGTTGCGAATAGAAAAAAAACACGTCCTCCCTCAAGATTATATTATTGGTTTCCTGTTTTGGACCGTTCTTTCAGCATCCAGATGATGCTTGTCTCTTCAGCAACTCTGCATGTATCGTCTGACTCAGAATGTGGTGTGTTGGTGTCACCTTTATTTACAAAACCTTGCATAAGATTTGGCATGGCAGTACACATTAAAGTCAATAAATTCTCATTTCAGGGTTGTCCATGAAATTCTGTGCTACCTCCAAACTTGATGAGTGTCCATGACATCTTAGATGAGTATTGGTCATGCTTAGCACATCTGGCATCCATGAAACCTTACATGACTATCATGAACATTGAATGTCAGGTACCATAACGTTAACATTTAAGAAATCCTAGGTCTCAGCCATCATCAGATCAGATGCCAAAATGGCATTTAACACAATCAGCCATAACATTTTGTGTGTAGATCAGAAATGACCATTTACATTGTAATCAAAACATCATCTCCATCATCATCTCCAAAACCTCTTGGTGGTATCACTTTACGTTGTGATAACTGAAATTAACATCAGTTTTTACACATGACACTTTTTGTTACTGTGGTCTCTGAAATGTGATATTGATGTCACGGTTAATATAAATTCTTTCCATATTGTTTGCATAGTCCACTTATAAATTCCTCAAACTGGGATTGGATACAAAGCCTTAACCCTTTGAGGACCAAGGGACATATTTGTCCCATACTTTTAAATGGACACCAAATGCAAATGTAACAAACTACAGTCCTGAAAGTGTTAAGAAAGAAACATTTAAGGCATTTTATACCTGCGACAATTCATGTTAACCCTTTCAGGACGGTAGGTTGTTTCAAGTCAAGACCCAAGTTTTAGTGTGTTTTGTGTTTTTAAATATGACTTTTATAAGTAAATATGTCTAAAGGATATAGGTTTGCTCAAAATTGTATTACTTTAAAGCTAATGTAGCAGGCTCTGAGATTAGACCAGTTCTACACATTTAATGACTACAGGGCAAATGTTAACTGATCTGGTTGCCAAACAGACCACTATAACTTCTGTTATGAATACATGTCTGGCATTTGAAACCGAACAACCAAACAACAGAAACCGCTTAAAAATTGGTCTGAAAATCAGTATGTTATTAGCTAAATATTAGGAGACAATACAATCTTAAATTGTTTTTATTCTATAAATACTTGGCTCCCTAGCATTACAACGTTCTAGCGCCAAAGGCTCAGTTATGCTATTTAGTATTCTTTTAACAATTCAAAATAGAATTCAAACAGATTTGTAAAGACTATCTTTATGTTAATAGCAGGTTTCTGAAGGCTCTTTAGTCTTTTTATGCCCAAGTCATTTCCAAGTCCAACTCACTGACAGGTAAAGTTAAGTCTTTTTTTTTTTTTTTATTGTCAAGTTTAGTTTCAAGTTATCAATTTTGTGACTTGAGTCCAAGTCAAGTGACTCGAGTCAACACCTCTTCTGCTTTGTACCAAAGTATAATCACAGCAGGAGTCAGTGCTTTGCTGGAGACAGGGCTAGGACATGTTGTTTGTAAGCATGCTGTACATTCAAACTGTAATGAGACTCATTGTGTGTGTAAGGAATAGCGCAAGACTACAAGTGTGTGTGTAAATGCTATGTTAATAGAGGGTAAGATTACACCATTCTGCATCTACCTACCTTAGCCTTCTGTATTACCTGAGACCAACTATTGTCAGAAGACTGTCATCTGGGTTGCCATAGCAACTGCTTGGAATGTGATGACAGTGGATGGGTTAGAAAGAACAGTATATATGAGAGCATGGTGTATTGTAAGGGTTGGTGTATTCTGCTGCTTCCTAATAACTTTCCTGTTTTTGTGTTCTCACTCCAGACATTTGGTATTCTTCTGTGTCATCCTGTATGTCCGGTGGACAAAGGGGTGAAAATGACCCCAGCAATGCAGAATGTTTTATGGTTTATTACTGTTTAAAGGATAACCCAGCCAGCAATGTTGGCAGTGTAGGTCTACAAGGCATCTGATCGATGCACATAAAGTTGATACCAAGCATGCTTGACGTTACATGGTTGGTTGGTTTGATATATTTTGATGATCTTACCTGGCTGCAATTTTATAATATACAAAGTAGTTTACCACAGAAACTACATTTGACCCTCATGTTTTATTCCTCTCAGCTTGACTTTTTTTCTGACGATAACAAAATCTCGAACTGTTTTGATGATTAGGACAGGACTTCCAATCAAAACTGATGGCAATTACAGAATATGAATGGAAAGTGTACTACCTGATAATTATTTGGAAACTGGTAGCTGAAAAGGTCTAATACAAAACTTGGTGATGACAGTTTTCTTAATACTTTAAAGGGTTAATGGTTTTACATTCATAAAGTTGTCAGTGGACATTCCTTTTAATAAATCAATAGCTGTGGTTTAAGATTCAACTAAAAAGTCAAATAATTTAGTAACAACTTACCCTAGTAACTAGTGGATTTTTTAGGGTTCTTGGAGAAAGGTTCATATTCATGCACGTTATGCATTCAATAATCACCGAAAGCACACATCAAAGCTTTACATCAACAAATAATTTGGTTTTCTTATCACAAAGTACAAACTGTCATGGACTTTGCTCCATAGTTATCAGATCTAAACCCCTCCTTAGTAGACTTATTTTCATATATTTACAAAACATACATGGTCTAGGGCCCACAAACCCAGGCAAAGCTAGTCCCTGTTATTGTTATACAGTAAATTGAATGGTAAGTGCAATGCAGTGTCACAAGTAAGTTGTGAATAAAGAGATTGGTCTTCCGACCACTCCGGACCAGAGAAATGGTGTTGAATGAAGGGTATAGACATTTTAATTTGCTGCCTTTGTGTTTATTCAGTTTTTGAAGCATTATAATACATATAAACTTAGAAAATGTATTTAAATAATTGAAAAGAGCAGTGCATGGAGTGGGATTGTATTATGAAATAGTGGTAACCTGAATGGTTTATACTCTGCATGAGTTATGGAGCATTGCAAACATTCTTTTGGTGTGCATAATGTGCCCTGTAAATTAAAATGACGTAAAAGTGTTGTTTCGTGCATTTTTTTTTTTTTTTGCTCAAGTGGAATGTTTTGTGAAAAAACTTATTTGTAGAAAGCAGAGGAAGAAGAGTTGGTGCTAACCCCTGATGGAACAAGGGAGTTCCTGACTTTCGATATTCCTCTGAATGACTCGGGTTCTGCAGGCTTAGGCGTCAGTGTCAAGGGCAATCGCTCCAAAGAGAACCACGCTGACCTTGGCATCTTCGTCAAGTCCATCATCAATGGGGGAGCTGCTTGTAAGGTGAGTAGAATTTTCTTGATTGGCTGTGTGATGGGTTAGGATTAGTGCCCTGTCTAGGTTTGCTCCCATCTTGCGCCCTGTGCTACTGGCTAGGCTTTCCGAAACAGAATTTAGTGGATAAGATAATCAATGAATGAATGTTATGGGTTATGTAATAAAATTTGTAGTTATGTAGACTAAGTAATATGACTATTTTCAAATGAAAACTTTTGGGTTTACCATAACTTCTTAACCTGTTATTGCATCTCTCTGAAAATGTGAATGCGAAAACTACAGAGGTGCTATTTCTACCCCAACCAAGGGATACTTTTTCTGTTCTGCTTTTGGGTGTACATACAGAGTTTGTGGAATACAGGTCTCATGCCAGTTTTCTAAATAGCTGGTCAGTTTGCTGTGTGTTAAATTTGCGTTGTTGCTTGTGCACTGCTGCTAGAACTATGGAATTCAGTCAGACCAGATGCATATTTCTGTGATTTTTTTTTTAGCAGATAACTAGTATTTATACACTGGTGAGCTACTTGGTTACATTGTTTGTAACTGTTTCTTTATTAAGGCCATACATTAGTAGTGTCTGTTTTTCTTTTTAGGATGGCCGCTTGAGAGTAAATGACCAGTTGATAGCTGTAAATGGGGAGTCATTGATTGCAAAGACCAACCAGGAAGCAATGGAGACTCTACGCAAGTCAATGTCTGTTGAAAGCAACAAGAGGGGTTTGATCCAGCTTATAGTCGCTCGGAGATTGACTGGTAGAAGTGAGGTAAGTGAATGTAAAATATAAGCTTAATATGGAACGATTTAATTGTAATTAAATTATTGTATGTCTTTTGTATGATAGGGTAAAGTATATTTGTGTATGGCTACTTTTCTTCTAAACCCATATGTTTTGTGTCACATTATGCAATCACATTACTGTTCCATTAATAATTTACAAAACACAGCAGACTTGTGGATACTGTGTTATATAAGAATATAAAGTGAGGCTTCATGTGTGTAACTGCCAGTAATAGTAGCCATTAGACATGGTCTCATGGGTTGTTTTCTTTTAATTGATTTTATTTTCAGTCAGCCAGTTAGCTGAGTATTGTTATTTTCAAATACATTTTTGCTATTAAGTAATTAATTAAGTTTAAGAAAATACATTGATCACGAAAAAACTTTATTAGTTGCATTTAACTGTTGCCCATCTGTTTCTCTACATACTCTACATACTTTGTTAGCCCCCTTTACACTGTAGCCTTTATAATTTTCAGAACCAGGGCCAGCACAGATTGGGGATATTCGATGAAGAAATATTTTATTTTGAAATAGCAAAATTTGCAAATAGTAATTTAGATTTTTTTTTGTAACCATTATATTATATTTGGGTGGCTGATCATTCTCAGCACTGAACTGAAGTTGGTGTTGTCAGTTCAGTTAGTGTAAATCAGATACAGCAAATGCTGATAGAGTTTTTACACATTGTGTTGACTCACTGTGCACTCCGTTAGACATATCTACCTTATTGCTCCACCGTTTAAATGTAAAGTCAAAGACAGCAGCTCATCTGTTGCACAGTTTGTTAGTCATCCTGTAATCCTTCTATACCTTCATTAGTGCTCACATTATGCTGCCTACAGGGTGGACATTTCTGGAAGGTGGACTGCTTGCAACAATCAGGTGTTTAACATTTTAAGCAGCACCGCTGGTTGTGCCCATTAGATAACAGAGTAAAGTAACTAATTAAAGTATGTAGAGAAACAGATGGTTTACAGTCTGTAATTGCAAAACTACAAAGTGGATCTTTATGGTAAGTGGAGCTGATTAAACGGACAATTAGAAGCAAGGAGGTGTACATAGAGTAGACTTGTTCATCTGATTCCACCAAAAATAATCTCACACACACACACACACAAACTATGAGTTTGTAGAATCAATAGTTTGTCTGAGGTTTTGTCAGACTTATAGAATTAAAGGCACTTATGTTATAGATGAAGACAGACTTTAAATCACTAAGTAGTACTTATAGGAGATGGCCTTGCACAACAACTCATTTTACCCAATTATGGCTAGTGAGAAAGAAGAATGAATTCTGATCATAATCTAATCTGATAAAGTATAGGTACGAAAGGCATGGCAAAATACGGGATGCTGAGATAAAAGGTTGTTCATTTGTCTGAGTATTTTCTTTCCTCAGTGGAATAAATGTGCTTTGTGTGAATGACCTTGATCAGCCTTTCAGGCACAGTGAGCCAAATTACAAGGTTTGTTGATTTTCTAAATAAAAAGAAGTTAATGCATTCACTGTGGAACTCGGACTTAAATATTCAATACATCGGCAAATTTTAATTAACAGTTAGCTCAAACGTCGCCGTTTTATTTCAGATCAGCAGTCTGAGACCACTAGTGTAAATGAGCCTATTTTATATCTTCTCCTCAATTTAATTGCAAAATTTTAGTACAAATCGTATAATCAGCAGCACAATTTGGGGGAAAAATACATTAATTTGGAAAATGTCAGAATTTATCAGTACTGTATTTGGTACATGCTCTTTTTGAATGCTTTATTCCTGTTTTCAAATGTTCCCTTAATTGTTCAGTGGAGTTTGGGTAAGGTTTGGCCTCCACTGTGGTTATAATTGTGAAAATTGTGGTTCTTTTCAGGATTTTTATTTTTGGATATTTAACAAAGGGTGTTATTTTAGGGTGAATCTATTTGTGATTCAGATCATTAGCATGTGCCATTGTCAGATGAAGAGCCCAAAAAGGGTGTACACAAGACCTATTTTTTTAAAGGAACAGTCCATATTAATGTAAGTAGGGGCTAATACAAACTACATTTTTAATAAAACTGTTCTCACTGTATATCATTGTGGCTTAATTTACTTATAATTTTACCATATACATTTAAGTATTTGGTTAGTGATATGCATTCTTGACCAGAACTTCTAATGCTTAGATAAGTATGCACTCCTGGGAAAAAGAAGATTGGCAGATCTCTCCTTATGAGGCCTCAGTGTGCCTGAATGACAGACAGTCCTGCACAATCCACAGAACAGAATTCAACTTCAGAAAAGAGTGCATTAGACTAAAGAACTGTTATCTGGTCGAAGCAGAAGTGAAGGTGATAGAGAGAAGAGGCGAAAGATCGAATGCCATTCCGTTTCTGAAAATGCTCATGCTGATCTGGACCGATAAGTGTTGGCTTGCTCTATAAAACTATCAAATATCAAATGTTATTTTCTATTGTTGCTTTTCTACCTTTAACTCATAGCTGAATGTTTGTATTTCACTATGTGAGTGTTTCCCATATCTATTAAATTATCTGAATATGTGGTGTCTGGTCTGTCTGGTGGACATTAAAAGTTTATATACAATAATGTAAATCTAGAAAGAAATTATGCCATGCTCTTTACATTTGTCTTGTGCAATGAATATAAGGAAAAACAATTATTAAAAAATATAAATATTTATTTTACATTCTGTACCTGTCCTGATCAGGATCCTGGGACAGAGATTTTGGCACCAATCTCAGAGAGCTAAGTGCTTAATCTTAAGCATGCCCACCAGGGGTCACTGTTTCAGCTACAGGGAAAAACCTCCATATGGCCTTCTTTCCCTTGACACAACCAGTAGTGCCTATATGTGTTGACCAACCCAGCTGGAAGGTTGATCATCAGGTCAACATGGTGGTGGACTACCGTTGATAATAATAATGCTTAATATTCATAAGGATTTTTATTAGACCAAGTGCTACAAGCATCTAAGTAATTCAAACGCATCTAATTTTAAATTCATATATAAAATAGGCTTTTGGGCAAAAAAAAAGTCTAATCAAGCCCACTGAACAGGAGTGCATGTGTTCTAAAGTGCATGTGTTGTATAAGGTCTCTGACTCCAAATGAAACATTATCTCAAGATCTGTACAAGCAGAATTTTAATATCTGAAGGAGATGGTATCTGATATATCAGTCTGTAAATAGCAGTTGGCATGAAGAATTCTGTGAACAGATACATTGTAGGTGGAAAAGTCTGCTGCATGGGTCTGCACCAATGGTGACAGCTCCAGTACATAAACATATGCATGCATAATTATTCAAGTCCTCATACACATGCACAATATTGCTTGTTCTAGGTCAGGGCTGTTTATCAGGAGTTTGGATGTAATTGGTACATCTTGCTGCCAGCACTTTGCAGGGACCAGGCCTCATGCTGCGTCTCTGTTTCATCATGTCTTCACACACACCATTGCTCCTGTTTCAAAGCAAGGTCACATGTCCCCTCCAGAGCTGCCCAGATATACAAGGTTGCTTCTTATCTGTCCTTCAGACGGTTGTTGTGTTGTTTGGTTCTGGACTGGACCTCCTGCTGATGATGTGGGAGGGAGAAGGGGTGGAGAGAGAGAAATTGTATAAAATAAGAGTAGATTACCTGTGAAGAAGCAACAAGCTGTTTTACTATTTTGTGGTGACTGGTTTACCACTAATACACTACAACTTACATCAGTGTTTGTTTGCCAAGCTTCACTTTGCGTTTTAGTGTGTAAGAAACAAAGCACTGCTCAATTATCTTAAGTCATTTGCTCACTGACATTTCTGACTTCCACCAGTAAAGGGTCAGCACAGTAAACATCATTGACCAAACAGAATGCGTGCTAATTCTTCACTTCTCGCCGTACATCGCCGACATACATTTCTCTTGATTTTTTTCCCCTGAATCTCTTACTTGAGTGCCTAAACATCAGATTCTTGTCTCAACTCTTCCTAACGTACTCCTTGGCAGACATGCTCTTGCCTTCTTCATATCTGTAATGACTGTCCTACCAGGTAACATTGCAAGGTTCAGTTTGATCACCTCATAATATTACTACCTGAGTTCCTCAGGGGTGAGTTTTTCCGACCACTCCTGTTCCACTGTATATTTAATCACTTGGCTCTGTGATTATATCTTGTGATTTATCATGTACTTAATGACAAAATGCCATATAAAGCTTAGAGTGATCTACTGTATGTCCTGGGATCACTTCACTTGCAGCTCTGTGATTTAGCTACTCGTAATTTACTTTATTTGATTCAGAACATCACAGCTACATGCCAACTTGAATTTTTAGCTTCAGGGCATCTGATGCATCTTTCTCTGAAATCTAATCATTCCAGCAAGTCCAGGTCTTGATTTTTCTTTGCCAGTCGTCCTTATTGGTGGCATGCACTTGCTGCACTAGTCAGAATGGCCCAGTTCCCCTCTTCTTTCAGCAGTAGTGTGACGCAACACATTAGGATAATACCTTTTCTATCCTCTACAAGTTTGCTGAACCTCATTTACAATATGTACATCGTTTTGGTCAATGTTATCTCCCAGTCTTAATATTTATTGTTATTATATGTACCCTTTGAGTCAACAGAGAACACACCTTTTAATTTCGGAGTAGTTTCTAGTCTAACTAATAATGAATATGTGTAGATCATCGAAATACTTGAGTTGTGGCATCTTTTTTTTGACAATGAAGTGAGTTATAATTTGGGTGCTCAATGCAGAATGAGAATTCAGAGCTGGAGAGACTATTTCTGATCCCTAAAAATAAAAAGCAAAAACATATTTTGATAATTGTAACCAGTAACACAACTCTGCTTTCTGCATGCCTGTCATAATAATAATAGGACATTTACAATTTTTTAAAAATTTATTGTGAGACTGAAACTGAACTTTAGTTGCCATTGTTCCGAACCACTCAGCAGAATAAGCAAGTCTAGCTTTAGTAACTACCTTATAAATGGAAATTTCCATGCAGAATGCTCCTTCACTCGCTTAACAACATGAAAGTCTTTGAAATTGAGAGAATTATACAAGTCAAACCATACAGAAAAGCCCACTGGCAATATTGCAGAGTGCATTCTGTTCTTGGTGGACATCAGTATACAATATGTGGATGCTCATAACTATTAGATATTTATTTTCTTTTTGGATAACAGTTATGCTTAACAGTTGGTGAACCATTGGAATGTCTATCTTTTTCTAACCACATCAACCATCAGGTTTTTTCTGACCAACACGAGGAGAATGCTTCCTTATTAGACTAGAGAAACTGCTCAGGTACTAATACAGGCTATAGTAGTTTTCAGGCCTACTTATGGGCTGCCCTCATGTTTCTTTATACTAAACATTTAGAGTGCTGAATCCCATCTGGTTCACAACCTACATAAGGTCTGAATGGTATTTATTTAATGGAATGATTTCACTAACTTCCTGTTCCATGCACTAACAAATTGAAAATGTTTGACCTCAACATGTTCTGATTCATGTTATTTGCATTATTTGATTCAGAGCTATACACCTGCATGGCAACTTATATCATTGGCTTCAAAACATCTTATAAATAGTTATCTGAGATTAAGTCATACTTTCAAGATAAATCCACGTTTCAATGTCCTGACTCCTCATAGGTAAAATGAGCTTCCCACACCTGTCAGAATAGCCAATATGTCTCGTCTATCTGTAGATGATTCACTTCTTCAAACAGTACCTTTTCCCTTCTGTCATTTTCAGATCTGTGGAAACTGGTCTTTGATTTTTGTTAGCCTATTCCTCCAGCTCTCAGTATTATATGTGAACTTTTAAATTAAGAATTTGGTTGTTAGTTTATGTCTGGCATTAGTTTATTGTCTGATTGCTAATAAATGAATGTAAATAAATGTAAATGTTTTAACCACTCCAATACAGGTTCTCCTATACTTTAATTTAGTTTCCATTACATGTCTTTATGCTGGAATGATAGGTATGCTGAGAACTGGTTACTGAAGATTCCATAACATCTGTATACTGAAAAAATGGCAAGCCCAAAAGTGAGCCAATATACCCTTTCCACAGAAGAAAAAAATTTATTGCATGAGAGAGCAAGAAGAATGTTCTCTACATGTCATTGTAATCTAAATGGATAAACAGGCAGTCAAGTGCATGCAGATAAAGCTTAGCTGTATGATTTGTTAGTTGACATGTGGAAGGAAACATCATGGCTGCTTCATAAGGCTGTCATGCAAAATAAGACCTGATCCATTGTGTCTAGAGACTACTATCAATCAACATGGCGACTGAACTATTGCTTTATTTGGATTGAGCTGGACTGGCCCTTTGTATGCAATGCAAAACAAGACTCGCTGAGAAGATATAACCAACTACAACTGGCAATGCTGCAGTTCTTTCAAACCGACATTCTCCTGTAAGGAAGATTTGACATTCAGTAGATATTCCCAACTTCATCATGCAATTCTGAGAAATATGGCATAGTTCTGATTTATTCTGTTCTGTTATATGGCACGTAACTGGAAGTACAGTTTATCAATTTGAACAATGGTCCACCACAAATAAAATACATTTATTTAATTTGAGCAAACAACTGACAAGCAGATTTTTTCACCTGCCACTCTGGAGCAACACTAACTTCTGAGTGTACCAGAGTCATATAGAGCACATATAATTTGGAATACTGCAAATGCTTATACAGTCACTGTATAATACAGCCACTGCAGATGTCACCTGATACAGGGTTTATGCTTTGAATCCGTACTGTTCACAAAGTTTAGGACATATTCCATTTAGTTTTTGTGAGCAGTGTAGCACGTTTCATTTGGGACTAAAGTACATGGTAGCCTGAATCCAGATGACGGATATCTTAGTGTCTTTCCATTTATGCACACATACCAGTTATGAATATCATTTATTTCCTCTGCATGATCCCAGTTATAATCATGATTCTCCAAAGACTCTGAACTAATTTCCAGCCTTTTCATGTGGGCATCGAGGTGCCTGAATGAACAGTCTGCATCAAAGTGCCAAGGATAGCAAGACTTCATAATGAGGTGCTCACTAAGTGCCAGTATCTTGAGTTAATGTGAGAATACAGTGAGAACCAAGTTTATTTGCACAGACAATTAGTGGGATTACCTTAGCAATTTTACAAATAAATGGTTCTGATACCACCCGGTCACATAGATGTTGTTTGGGTTTGTTTTATGGCTTTTTTTTTATTTTATAGTTAGAACTATAATATAATATAGATACATAATTTTTGTGATTACTCACTATTTTGGTCTGTTTTGATCAGACTAAGCATGCCTTTATGTACTCGTGTAGGTGCTATGTAAATGTTTTCTGGGGTATGCTTAGACATGATTAGTCAGCTTAGATGCTAGAACACGCAAGTTCTTTAGGCAGCAACATAGTGAGTATATTTAACATGATTTACAGTCGTCAAAAGAGGTTCAGTAAAAGTGAAATTGTCTAATTAATGTTGGAACAGCTGTGATACATTCTGGTACGTCTGTTTCAAGTGTATGTTTAAGGCTTAGTGGTGCACTGCAGTTAACTCTGCTTAGAATAGAAATTTGATACAAAATTTATGACCAAAGCATCACATGGTCTCCTGACATTTTAAGTCAACCTGGGAGCTTGGCTCAAAGGTACTTGCAGTGGGGAAAATACGGATTTAATACACTGGCCACCTACGAAGAATAGAGGTCTGTAATTTGTTTTTGTCATAGGTACCCTTCAACTGTGAGAGACAGAAAAAAAGTTATTAATTTTTAAACAATTAATTTGTATTTTATTACAGAAAAATGTATTTGATCACCTACCAGCCAGCAAGAATTTTCACTCTCCTACTCTGTACTCCGTATTAATTGCACCTGTTTGAACTCATTTGTTATATAAAAGACACCTGTCCACACACTCAATCAATCACACGTCAACCTCTTCACCATGCCCAAGACCAAAGAGCTGTTTAAGGATGCCAGGGACAAAATTTTAGACCTGCACAAAGCTGGGATGGGCTCCAGAACAATAGGCAAGCTGTTTGGTGAGAAGGCAACAACTTTTGGCGCAGTTATTAAAAAATGGAAGAAACACAAGATGTCTGTCAGTCTTGGGGCTTTCGGGCTCCATGCAAAATCTCACCTCATGGGGTAAGGATGATTCTGAGGAAGGTCAGTGGCCTGAAGAGAGCTGGGACCACAGTCTCAAAGATGACCGTTAGTAACACACTACACTGTTGTGGCTTAAAATCCTGCAGGGCACACAAGCTCTTAATGCTCACTGCTGCAAATGTCCAGGCCCATTTGAAGTTCGCTAATGACCACCTGGATGACCCCATGAGGAGGCATGGAAGAACATCATTCGGTCAGATGTGACCAAAATAGAGCTTGTTGGAATGAACTCCACTCGTCGGGGTTGGTGGAAAAGGAAGGATGAGAACACCGTCCCAACCATGAAGCATGGGGGTGAAAAGGGGACAGGACAACTGCACCGTATTGAAGGTAGGATGGATGGGGTCATGTATTGCGATATTTTGGCCAACATCCTCCAACCTCAGTAAGAGTAATGAAGATGAGTCATGGCTGGGTCTTCCAGCATGACAATGACCTGAAACACACAGCCAGGGCAACTAAGGCTCCATAAGAAGCATTTCAAGGTCCTGGAGTGGCCTAGAAAGTCTCAGTCAGAAATGAACCCAATAGAAAACTTTTAGTGGGAGCTGAAACTCAGCTTAGTGACAACTTAAAAACCTAAAAACCTTAAAAATCTGGGAAGATCTGTATGATGGAGTGGGTCACAGGAAACCTCTGCCCTCTTTAATTGCAAACAAAGTTTTCTATACCAAAGTTCTGTTTTTTGTTATATTAGGATTTTTTTTCGATTCACTCTCTCATAGTTGAAGTGTACCTACAATAAAAAGTGCAGACTTCTCCATTCTTTGTAGGTGGGAAAACCTTCGAAATAAGCAGTGTATCAAATACTTATTTTCTCCACTGTATAAGTTCAATTCAATTCAATTTGATTTATATAGCGCTTTTTACAATGTAGCATCGTCTCAAAGCAGCTTTACAGTAATACA
>JAUZST010065285.1:0-22589 GCA_034779995.1 Parotocinclus haroldoi | reverse complement strand
TACGGACGGAGCATGTGCGATACGAGAGTGATGTATGGAGTGTTAAGTAAAGAGAAACGTTCCATTACTTCAGCGTGGTGCTTATAGCGTAGTTACTCGGCGGATGAATACTCACCAGAAACGAGAAGTAAGACCAGAGCGTCGGCCGCCTGAGTCGCTAGTTGCCGACGTGACGGGTTTTTATCTGCGGTTTTGTGTTCTCTGTTTGTGAAAATTTCATTATAGACTGAATTCATTCAAACCCTACGATGAAACTCAAACGTTCTGCAAGTTCTACCGCTAAAATAGTCTATAAATACGTCACTAAATATAACGTCCCTACTTCACGGATTTACGTTTGTCGCGGGTGGTCCTGGAACGTATAACATCCCCCCCCCCATATATATATATATATATATAGATTATTATTAACAGAGGTAGCATATTTTTTAAATATTATAATATTTTTAGATTAAATTGATAAATTATCAATGATTAATAATACCAAAAACGAAAATACAGTTTTAAAAACTTATGTATTTTTAGAAGTAGAAGTCTTTGGTTAACATAAATGAATAAAATGATAAATAAATTAATTGTGTTGTAATTTTTGCGTTTTTTTTTTCCCCCCTCAGTGTTGTAGGTAGTTTTAGGCTTTATTTATTATACATGCATTATAAATGTATTATACAAATTTATACCATACATTTGCGATGGCTGTACTGTTCAGGACACTTTGCTTTGTAATAAAATGCTTCTTACGGATAATTGCGTACGTTTTCTACACATGGAGACTCAAACAGCACCCATTAGGTAAAATGGCTCACCTTTGTTTGCATACCGTATCAGGTAAAGGAGGCGAAGGTGACCGAGGCTAAAATCAACGAAGCACGAGAGCACTACCGGCCGGCGGCTGCTCGCGCCTCCCTGCTCTACTTCATCATGAACGACCTCAATAAAATTCACCCCATGTACCAGTTCTCTCTCAAGGTAAGTCCTGAACTTGTGCCCTGTCCTTGCTCCCTTTGCACTTTACGGAAATAAGTACGGCCCCTTGTGACGTTCCTTTGAAAAAAAAAAAAAAAAAAAAAAATTCAATTATTTAAATATGACATTTAATCCGTTCCGTCATCGTCCCCAGACATTCACGCACCTGCTGTAATGGAATCAGCAGTCAGTCATGAGCAAGGCGTCTGCCTGGCGATGACGGGTTTTTGTACGAATTAGTGCCAGATAGATTAAAAAAGAATGAAGTAAATCGCTCGTTTCCTCCTCAGAGACGCTTTCGAACTCCACAGTGACAAAATACAACCCACGCCTATTAGGGAGTAATTGCTCTACAGATTTATGCAGGAGAAGCGAATGAACTTGTGCTCGTTTGAGGCAGAGGTGATGACTAATTGCTCAGCAATGACAATATTTCCAGCTGGGTAATCCACCTGTGTGTGCGTGTGCGTGTGTGTGCGCGTGTGTACTGTCAGGCCTTCAGCGTGGTTTTCCAGAATGCCGTGTTGAAGGCGGCACCGGACGAGGCTTTGAAGCAAAGGGTCTCAAACCTGATTGACAGCATCACATTCTCGGTGTTTCAGTACACGACCCGCGGCCTCTTTGAGTGCGACAAGCTCACGTACACGGCCCAGCTCGCGTTCCAGGTAGGAGAACGACTCGTTATGTGATTCCGTGTAAGGAAATGTGATTTCAAGCATGTGCTGAATTTAATATGTAGCTATCTCATCAGGGTCTGGTCACTTTAACCACTTTAACCACTTTAACCACTTTAACAGTACCAATCAATTGGAATCCAAAATAAAAATCGGACTTTTTAACTCCGGATGTTGCATCCATAAACAGCCAATCAACTCTGCGGACCGACGAGCAGAGGTGGGAGTTTAGGAGCGGAAGTTTGCTTGCTTGTTAGCTCCCGTTTGGGTGATGAAGTCGGTTGATGTGTTTGGAGACTTTCCCATGCTAAGTGTGGATTATTTTCTGCTGCTCCTATATAACAAGCCGTAAATGGTGTTGGTTAGAGTGTGTGCGCGCCTGTCCTATTGTGAGTAGTACTGCTTTGATGGTCACCCCACGACTACTATGTACTAAAACTATATAAACTGGTTCACAGACTAACATCTGCACTTTCAAAGCTCTACGAGAGAGAATTTAGCACTACGGCAGACACAGTGGCCGTGTAACCTTATTACGCTCTCCATTTTCTCTCCCTGTCCCTCACGCTCCATGATTCCCCTCTTATCTCGTCCCCCTATAGATTTTAGTGGCGAATAAGGAGATCAACACTAATGAGCTGGAGTTTCTGCTGAGGTATCCTGTCCAGCCTGGTATGACTTCACCCGTGGACTTCTTATCTCATCACTCGTGGGGAGGGATCAAGGTGAGGCAGGTGTCAAGAGCGGTTAGATACACGCCCCGCGGCGTCAGCCATCTCTGAGGAACTCGTATGCGGTCCATAAAATATGTATGTTTTCACCTTTGCATCACGTTTGCATCAGAGGAACTCGCACTCAAGCAGAAAACCTTCACTCACAGGTCGAGCCAGCTGCATTTTCCTTTTCCGGCCGTTTTTTTGAGATGACAGGAGCGGAGCAGCATTAGTGCAGATGTCTTCGAGGAAGATGCAGGGGAAAAGTTTACCCTCTTGTCAGATCTGTTCAGATCTTAAGCGCTAAGCTTTCCAAAGCAGGTTAATATTTAAAACAGATTTTTTTTAAAGGGGAAAGTATAATAAGCTCATGTTTGAAGCGTACACACCAGCAGCAGTACATGAGCTGAATAATAGCACAGCAGATCTCGCTTTCTTGCTTCTCTCAGCAGATACAAGGTCAAAATACAGGTACAAGATACAAGGTATAAAATGGGTAGGTAGGTAGGTAGGTGGGTAGCATTGCCGCCTCACAGCAAGAAGGTCATGGGTTCAATCCCAGGATGGAGCGGCCTGGGTCCTTTCTGTGTGGAGTCTGCATGTCCTCTCTGTGTCTGCATGGGTTTACTCCGGGTACTCCGATTTCCTCCCACAGTTCAAAAACAAGCATTTTAGGTTAACTGATTCCTCTAAATTGCCATTGAGTGTGTGTGTGTTTGTGTGTGTGTGTGTGTGTGTGTGTGTGTAACTAGTTCTGATATAACATTGTTTATATAGATATAACCTTGTGTGTCGCTGATTGCGACTGATTCCGATAGCGAGGTTAAACAAAACCAAATAACTAAATAAATAATAAATACCCGTAAGCCATTTTTGAGTCAAATATAGAAACACACAAGCAGTTAAAAAGAAAGAATACATCAGTAGCTCATGAATTAAAAAAAAACACTGTCAGGATGAAGACAACACAAGGTTCCCCAAAATAACACACAAGAAAAATAAAGCATACAATGCAAGGATCGGGGGGAAAAAAAAATCCTCCAGTGCTGGTGAAAGTGCAATGGTTGAAGTTTGCCTATATGAAATATTTCACTCAAGCAGAAGTACAGAAGCGATTAAATTCACTTAAAGTAAAGGTGTTTATTTAAAAAGCCTTTCTAACTTTTTTCGTTTATGAAACAGTTGGGTTTAAAGGTACAGTAGGGCAAAAGGTACACATTCATGACACATCATGTTACATCATGCTTTGGGCATCATCTAACGGAATAAAACTAAATCAATGAGGAACCAAAATATGCAAAATACTTTGTATTTAAACTCTCCAGTAAATCCTAAGGTCTCCAAAGGTTCTGGCATTTTGGCTCGAGGAGAAAATGTAAAAAAAAAATGCATTGAGAATACAGATTTAAAAAAAAAGCATTCATACATGCTAAAGTAACAAGCAAGTTTTAACGATGTAGTAAGTGAAAAGTATTACAGTATTGCAGAAATAACCAAGTACATATACCACAAAAAATACGTATGCTAAAGTACTTACAAATACTGTTACTTACCACCTCTTTAATCATCACCTATTGCTTATAATAAACCATTATTTTTGCCACTAGCACCAGTACGTCTATGAGCATTTATCTTTTTATTTTTTTCAACGTTTGCAGTCCAAAACCTCGATCAAAAGCCTGGTTGTCACTGTCAGAGGACTAGATGAAAGAAGTTCCCTCAAACTCCATCCTGTCGCTGCCTCAGCACTTCTCTGAGATCCGAACAAACTCTACTGTTTACTCAGCAATTTAAGCTGCGTTAAGACAATTTGTTTTCCCATTATATTAAATTAATACCCAAACGCCCGCGCCCAAGGACTCTCTTCCCGGGACCACTCTTTAATGCCGGTGTTTTTTTGATGAGCTCTGACATGGTTCGTTCAGTAAATTTAATACCTGCGTGCATGTAATTGGTGCGAATGGATTATTAGGGTTCTGTGAAATGAAAAATGAATTGTCGATCTCTTGGCAGCCTTTCATCCGTCTGTCTGTCTGTCTGTCTGTCTGTCTGTTGGACCGTTTTATCGTCCCACCCATTGTTAATTATACAAACAGTCTTAAATAGCCATGGACAAGGCTGTTTCATTACACCATTTAAATCACTTGTTAATGGTTATTCCGAAAACCTGCACTATGCAAATGAGCCCACAAACACACCAGTGGTTTATTATGCTGCGTTAGCATTCAAGCCGGTGTCAGTGCGTTTTAATAAATCGTAGCATTGGCAGAATGAAAAGGCCAGTCAAATGAGGCCAGTCAAATGTAAGCCTGTATGCTTAAACTGTGTAAAAGTATTTGGTCACCATTAGGCTTGTTGATTTAGCAATCATATTGATGATCGAACCCAGCGATCTTTGCCATATCTTACCCTTAGCTTGTTACCGTGCTGGAAAATGGATTTATTGCCTGCTACCTTTCCGTAAAGGCCATTCCTGATCCCTTCTTCAGACTGTAAAAGGGAAAACAGCTGCTCCTAATGCTCAAGCGTAACTGGACGTCCCAATAAACCCTGCTCAGAATAGAAAGCCTATAGAAACATGTAGAATCGCCACTGTGGCCTGTAGAAGCCGTATTCTCGGGTTCTGTCCTAATAAAAATGCTGATAATTAAGCATAGATGGTCAGTATTTCAATGCTAAAGCAATGATTGGAACTAATTCTATAACTATACAACTAACAGTGGCCTTGGACTTTTGCACAGTACTGCATGTTCAGAAACGGAACGAACACCTGATCAAAAACAATGCTCAGGTACCTTAGGTGTAAAAGCAAAGGGCACTCTGTTTTGCCCCCACTTATATTGGGCGGGGTGGTGGGGAAGTCAGTAGACCATTCGCAAAAGGAAACAGTAATCATTGGACCTTCTCCTGTTCGTCCAAAGTTAAGTTCTGACAGTTGCATGGCCATTACAGGCACTTTCTGAGGTGGACACGGGTTGCTACCTGAACCAGTGTGAGGTGTGTGTGGTGAGAGTCACCAAAGCTTTTAACCACAGCCTTTGTTGCCTTGGATAAACCATAACCCCCTGTCTCCCAAACCATTTGATATCTTTGTAGCTCTGTTCTGATATGACTTGGCTATTCACTTCGATTGATGGCTAGTGCCGATTTGCAGTCTTTGTAGCTCTAAAGAAACGTGCTTCCTAACGCATGACACATCAAAGGCCCGATTCTCTCGTTTATCCCAGGCACTTTGTACGATGGAGGAATTCCGTAACCTGGACCGGGACATTGAGGGCTCAGCCAAACGCTGGAAGAAGTTTGTAGAGTCAGAGTGTCCGGAGAAGGAGAAGTTCCCCCAGGAATGGAAAAACAAGAACTCGCTGCAGAGGCTGTGCATGATGCGAGCGCTACGACCCGACCGAATGACCTACGCCGTTAGGTCAGGCTTAATGTTAATCGCGTATCATAAACGAATCAAAGTATGCGGCGATACGGCTAATATTTCAGCGAAGCCTCGGTTGGTCAAGTTCACGGAATACTTACAGTGATTCTTATTAGATACAGGTATAATTATATGCCGTTTCTTAATTACTAAAGGATAGAGAATATATGCAGAAATATTTATACAGAAGCGAACAGTAACTCGACTTAGAAATCATTTCAGACTTTACGCCTCGTGCCGGAAAAGTCCTAGCTGCTCGCAATGAAAGCGTTCAATGTTTAGTCTGAATCCACGCACTGCTGCCAGACGTACACAAAACATTTCTGTGAAGAAATGTAAACGCAAGTTCAACTAACAGATCAGCAGCTAATGTTGTACAAATGGGAGCAATAATAGCCTAAAGGCGGGTTTAATTTTTTGTGCAAAATAAGGCTGATTAGAAACCAGGAGACTGAAAAGACAGTGAAAAGAAGTCAGACACCCTCTCAATTCTACAGTTTTTAGTCACAGGCTATGATTTTGAAGACTGGGGATCTTTCATGATCACTAATTACAGGACTAGATTCCTTTGATATCGTTTCCCATCATGCTGTTAGAAAAAAAAGTCTTATGAGAATTCATATACCTGCTGTGTAAGTCCATATTCATATGTACGAGGGGGCGGGGGGGGGGGGGGGTCAAAAGAAGCAGGACACCCTTTTAATTCAGAAGCGAAAGGGGAAATGACATATCTGAATACCCCAGCAAGTGATAGGGCAGGGGGGTATCTTTTAGGTTAGGTCCGGAACATGGCTGCCGTATTTAAAGTCGCCATATTGGATCAAGGACAAGTGTTTTTTTTTTCTGATGGGAAAGCGGTCATGTGTCGTATCAAAGAAGACCAGAATTGTCTCAGAAATCGACTGCTGCAATCAGATTTGCAGAATGCAAAATGTGTCTGTTGTGGTTCAAAAGTTAGCAATACAGAAATTTCTAAACTTTGTCACAGGTAACTGAAGATTGGTGACTAGGAAGTGGTGATTCTGATGTCCGGGGGAACGCAGCTGCCCTTTTCACCCTTTATATTTAAAAAATCAGCATATACAGTACTGTGCAAAAGTCTTTGGCCGCCATTAGATGTTTTAGCAATGATATAATTATATCTGTTTGTCTCTCTACTAAGATTCAAACTGAAAATGCAGGAAATATGTACGCCAAGTGTTAAACCTTTTCTTTTCATTTTTAATGTTTGCATGCCAAGAAAAAGAAAAACATTTCGAAATTTTCGAAAAGACTTTTGAACAATGCTAGATACACAAACTGACAGACAAATCTTACCTCGCCAGAGATGAGGTTTGAAGCAGAGTGGCTCAGTTGATTTGAATCTTGCCTCTGGTGAGCTTTATTGGCTGAGACTTTTTTTTGTAAGACAGTTTTATAAGTTCTGAGACTTTCTGATAAGGTGCAGAAATATTTTTTTCCTCGTTTTTTTTCCCTTGTATTTCCAGTGGGTTTAAATTCTATACAGCAGAAATAGCAGAAACGTATTTTTCATGGATTCATTCCCTTAAAGGTTATGTGTTATATGTTTCTCATTTCCCAGGCCCTGGTTTACGACATGACTGCACTGCAACTGACCTCTTTTTCTCTGTGCAGGGATTTTGTGGAGGAGAAGCTAGGCAGTAAGTACGTGATGGGGCGCTCAGTAGATTTTGCAGTGTCCTTTGAGGAATCGGGAGCCGCCACGCCCATGTTCTTCATCCTCTCTCCTGGAGTCGATCCGCTCAAGGATGTGGAGAAACACGGTACAGGCGTTTAGAAGACGTTTCTTTCTGTCCGTTGTGCTCAGCCCAGAAATTCTTCACTCAACATTTTCAACTCCACCTGCCTTTCGATAGAAGCCTCTCCGACATGAACAGTTAATGATTTTAGTTCAAACGTAAGAAGTCCGGAGAGCGACACTGGCTCCTCATGCGTCATGTGATCGCAGCGCATGTATCTAATTAAGCTCCTGGAGGAGTGTGGAGATCGATTAGGCGCGGCTGCGTGCACGAGCGTGACTAATCGAAGCATAACCAAAGTGCACGTCGATCAATTGATGGGGCCAGGTACTAAACGAAGGCGCAGGCGCACATAAAAGAGATCTAACCTGGACTACAGATGATTGTAATTATACCGAGTGTGTTTGGCTGAACGTGTGGAGGTGTCCGTTTGGGCCTGACTGAAAGATTGAATTGCTTATTGCAGGTCGAAAGCTGGGCTACACGTTTGACAGTGGAAACTTCCACAACGTGTCCCTGGGCCAGGGCCAGGAGGTGGTTGCTGAACAGGCCTTGGATTTAGCCGCCCGCGAGGGTCATTGGGTGATATTACAGGTAATGACACACGGTTTTGTGATTGGACTGTGGTGTGCTACCACATTTTCAAGGGTTTAAATCCCACCTCTGCCAGTCTGAGCCAACCCACAATTGCTCGGATCGTAAGGCTGGATCCCTCAGAGGCCGCTTTGGATAAGGGGCGTCTGCTTAAATGAAAAAATGTAAACTAGGATGAAAAATAATCCGCTTTAGTCAGACCTTAAAATCACAATCTGTAAAAAATCCGTTTTCCGGCTTTAGTTACACATTTTCCTTTCATTTTGCACGTTCAGGTAATGAGGTATAAATTAAACAGTCTATATTTAATTTAAAACATAATGAATCGCTAGAAAAGAGGCTCGGAAATGTGACCTGCCTTGAATGTGCTTTCGTGCTTTATACAGCCATTGTTCACTTGGATTTCAGACATTAGTCTGTGCGGATATGAATATGCCGGCTTTTGTGAACATTTGTCCATTCTTCCTTGCAAAATTGGTCTAATCCTGTCATATTTTGTGGCGAGTGGTGATGCACAGCTCTCTCAAGTCTAGCCGCAGATTTTCCGTTCGATTCAGGTCAGGACTCTGACTTGGCCACTCAAGAACATTCACCTCATTTTGCTACATTGTTGTTTTCGGGGTTGGGTACTGTGGTTTCCCAGCGTTTTTTTTTCGCCTCGCTGCCACGCCCAGCTCTGTCTTAAAGCTTGTGAAGTTGTCACACGCACAACCCAACAAATATCAGCCATAAAGTCATAAAGACATTGGAATCCTTGTACATTTTCGAATCAATACCCTCTTGGCTCGGTAAACCAGATGTCCCAGTTTAGGCATGATTTCTTGTTACCGTACACTTTCAACACTGGTGAAGCGTCTTTAAGCATTTTCGTACACTTTTTCTACTGTCTGCGTGTGATGAGAGGCAAGGATTTTGACCAGGTGACAGTTTTCTGTAGGTGTACGTGGGGCTTTTCTGCAAAGAAAAAGTGCCATTTGCTCAGGGACAGAGGGAATTGAAATATGATCTAGCCCTCAAGTGCACGTTAATGCAAGGGGTAAACTGGTTTCGAGGTGTCTTCCAGGCTTTGTCGTTGGTGATTAATGATTCGTTCTGTCCGCCAGAAGAGAGGGTTAGAGCAACGTCTCCCTACTCCCAGCTGGAGTGATGGCCCACCCCAGGGAGCTAGATGCACTCTGCTAATGAGTCCATTAGGTTGCTTCTGTTCCGTACAAATGCCAGTGCGAAAAAAAAAAACACACACACTCTGCTCAAACTCCAGCTGCTTTTTATGGGTATTAGTTTGGAACCCCTCCAGCTGCTATGCGAAAGTACATATTTGCCAAATGCATGTGGTCTGGCTTCTATGGACAAAGAATCGATAGGTTTACAGCACTCCGCTTGGAATCCAATGAATTTACTGAATTTGGATAGATTCTGTGGTAACCCCAGCAAAAAAAACAAAAAAAAAACACCCGTACGGACGGATTACTCGGCCGTATCTCGTCGCAGCAGGACTGCATTTTGCTTTTCAAAAAAGGCACCCGTATGGAATCCTAATGGCTTTTATTGGCATCCGAAAATGACAGCGGTGGAAGATCATGCACGTTCTTTCTTCAAATCTCTCAGCCGTTCTTAGGCATGGCTCGTTCCTTGGGGACCGCAGGCGAGGAGACTCGTGCTTGTTTAATTACTTTTGCATATGAATTCAGATCAATGCTCTTAGGGAGGCTCTCCCACCTCCCCGCTGTCACCTCTCTTTAGCCGGCGACAGCTGTCCACTCCAGCAAACGTCCGTTGTTATCAAAAAAAGAAAGAAAAATATAAGAAAGCTTTCTGGGTCAATGAAAAGTTCCTCTTCACTGAAAGTTAATTACATAGCAAAGCACAGGGCCCAGTCGTCCAAAATGCAGAAATCCACTCGCTGTAGAGAAGCAATCAATTGCTAAGATTGGAAGAGAAAATCCACGGCCTTGGGAATCAAGTGGCCTAAACTGTTTGGAGCTTTGCACCCCTCCGCCCCCCCTCTTCTTGTCTTTCCTCTTTCTTGAAATGTACTCTTAAAGGACTGCAATGAGCACTGAATGGGAGAGCATCAAAAAGGAACAAGGTGAGATACCTCAGGGCGAGAGCTGTTAGTGAGAAAAGGCTACCACGGCTGCACTCAACTTTTAATGAGTTTTCAAGAGAAGGAGTCCTACTGCACAATGCGGTTCACTTTTTAGAGGCTGTTGCTGTCTATCATCTGCGGATCCCGGTCACGTTCTGGTGCCTCAATGCCAGTATCTGTGTCAAAGTTCTGTCAGAACATCAGCACGGTGAGATGGAAACTCTGCCATTAATGGAAGCTGTCGTTTCACATAGAAGCACAAGTTTTGTTCTGACAGTCCTTTCTTGTCTGATTATTTAATTATGTCTATAATTGGTTATGCCTAATGAATCAGACCCAGTAATCGCGGAATCACTTCATACCGCTCCCAAGCCGCTGATTGCAAACGCTGAAGCGGCTGCTCTTCCATGACAGCAGACACCGCAGATCCCAGACGTGTCGTCTCCCCTGCTGGGCGAGTGCTTGATACAACAGGGTGTTTTGCCCGAGAAGGACATTTTTGGAAACGTTCCGTTAACCTGTAATAACAACAAGTACTCGCCGTCAACAGCAATCAAAACACTTCAGTCGGCACAGATAACTCTGTACGCTTTCCCAGAGCTATAGGGTCGGCGCGTTCCTTCGTCTGTAGTTAGTCTCAGATCTCTGTTGCTAGCTATGTGGCCCCTTTCAGAACTGGGTTTTAATTTGTGCTGACGAGCCCCAAATTAAAACACTGCTCCATTTTGCCGTCGGCTCTCTGCTGATGGAGATTCTCCTCACTACTTCTTGGCCTTAAACGTTTTGAATACAAATGGCCAAGGAGCTGTGTTTAAGATAGCTTTTTGTAATTACTGGCAACGCTTCTTCTCACCTTCAGGCTCCCGTGAATAAAACGTGTGTTCATAAGCAATGCATTCAGCTCTACAATTATTGGCACTATTGCTAAAGACTGGCTTACAAACGAGACGCCCGAGACCCGGGCAACGTCCCACATTCTCTGCCTTATTTAACAGGGAATTATTTTTGGGATAACCATTATTACTTTCAAACCGAACCCACCTTTTTGGGTTCGCTCGACAGTCCTTGTGAGCGTTCCATTGGTGTCTAGCAAACTCCACGGCCTCCACGAGCCCCAGTTTTCTCATACACCAAAAAATGTGCCAGTAAGCTTTTTAACTACTACAAAAATTGCCCATAGGTGTGATGTGCTTCAATGCTCTGACGACAGAACTGTCGTGCTGGGCGGCTAATTTCGAAGAGTTTTATTCTGGCTGGCTTGTTCTCTAAGGGCAGGAACTGTCAACAAAGCTTCTGGTGGCATGTGTGAATATCCAACCTCGAGATCAAGGATTCTTGTAAACCTTCACCACCTGTCGGAATAACACCCAGCGCAATCATGTCTTCCTCCAAACCAGAACATCCACCTGGTATCCAAGTGGCTGGGCACGCTGGAGAAGAAGCTGGAGCAGCATGGAGAGGGCAGCCACCAAGACTTCCGAGTGTTCATCAGCGCTGAGCCTTCCTCATCCCCCGAGGGTCACATCATTCCACAGGGCATCTTGGAGAACTCCATCAAAATCACAAATGAGCCACCGCTGGGGATGCACGCCAACCTGCACAAAGCTCTGGACAATTTCAACCAGGTACGCCAAGGCAGTTTGGAGATACCTTACGACCGTCATTTGCTTATGTTTGTATCAATCAGAGCCAAATTGGGATCACTGATGATGATTAATAATAATATTAATAATGTAACTGATGATGATTAATATACTCCCCTTACAAAAAATTGGATTGGATTTAAGGCAGCAGTAATTTCAAGCTCCTGCAGATGGCGTTGCACGGGGAAGATCAGGCTATACATTCCTGATAGGTGTGCTGCATGATTCCTAGCTTGGGAAGAGGTGGTACAGTGCAGTGAATCCAGACAAGAATTGGTTCCACAAGCCATCAAGCAATTTCTGAAAGAACGCCCTGCATGCCGTGAACATACGGAGCAGAGTGGCACTTCTGCTTACAAAGTTGCACGGTCGCCTGGGTGTTAATGACAGTAGTCATCGCGTGTATCGAAGACCAATCAGTACTACATGCTGTTATATAAGTGGCAGTTTTTGTGCCTATATTTCGATATATCATCAGTGAAAGCGCGACTCTAGTGGCTATTTCTGTCGCGTATATTATATCCTGTCAGGCAAGTGCTAAAGCGACTGCCGTAGCTTTCTCGAAGGCGTTTGCTGTAAATGGTTTCCATTCCGGTCTCGCCTTGAAAGCAAATCAATGGTATTGAAAAACCAGGGGCCTAAGCAGCAGCGCTAGTAAGCTGCAGGAATCCAGAAAATGACAGCTGCTTTCATATTGATCTTTTCAGCAACATGTCAGTCAATCTCTTCCTATTGAGGTATCAATACTAGTGGTTACTAGTGGTATTTTCTCACATTTGATATTTTTCATGTACTGTGTGTGAGGAATGGAACGGAGTTAGTTTATTCTCGGAATAAATTACGGACACATTTCAATCTAGAAAAGATTTCGCTGCGGCAGTGACAAGACCTTTCATTCTCTGTACGGTCATAGCATATTTTTCACAGCTGTCTCACCACAGCGTTAGCCTTATTACAGTTCCGCTTAATCCACGCTGGCCTGCGACCCTCCTGGCAAGGGTGGGAAGAACCCTAGACGGGGCGCCAAGCCATCGTAGGGCACACACACACACACACACACACACACACACGCATTAACACGCTAAGGGCTACTTTTAGAGACACGAATTAACCTAACATGCTAGTCTTTGGACTGTGGGAGGAAACCGGAGTACCCGGAGTAAACCCACGCAGACACATTGAGGACATGCAGACTCCACCCACACAGAAAGAACCCAGGCCGCTCCACCCTGGGACTGAACCCGGGACCTTCTTGCTGTGAGGCAGCGGTACCGTCCACCGAGCCCCCGTGCCGCCCGCATGTACTGAACAGCCTGTTATTATCAGTTAAGCCAAAGGACGGCGACTATTTAGCAGGTCTTGGGAAAAGCGAGACAGAGTTGCCCGAGTGTGCCTCGAGTTAGAGTTATGACGACGATGATGTTTCACGGAAGGTTTCATGGCAGGTCCGAGGTGAGGGGCGAACTCGGTCTGCCTGCAGATATTCTGGGGAAAAAGACTCCTAAGCCACTCCTGACATTTGATCTTTTAGCATTATTGAGCGAATTATCTCTAATTCTCCGTTTCCCCAAAAGGGTCTCCACCCCACCCCCCACCCCCCCAAAGTAAATGGACCTCTGTTTTTAATAACAGGAACGACGGGGCCTTTACATATTTTAAATATTTAATAATGCATTTAATTAGCATTTTTGAAATAGCCCTTTTCATCCGAATGCGCTGCCACTCGATGCCTGTGCCTCAGCTCGAGGGGGTAGTGGAGCAATGCAGTGCTTTTAGTCGTATTCACCCTAGCGCTGCTGTGTGTGGAATCTTAATGGACCTTGGATCTGAATCGCAGGCTCCACACGTCCACGCTCGTGTCCTACATACCAACTTATACGTTCCTATAGCTGCTCGGACGGAACCTGCTATCCAATTTAAGCTTTGCCGCTGTTTAAGCCCGACTGGGTGCCATTGTTTTTTGTTTTGTTTTGTTTTATTGTTGTTGGGGTGGGGTTTTTTTTTTTTTTCGGGGGGGTTCATTTTTGCTCCTGCACGTCTTTTGTCTTCCTCGTTGAAGTCTTGTCTCTAATTACGAGCTGAGGGATGGAGGGTCGTTAAGCGCCGTGATGAGTGCTAACAATTAAAAAGGACACTAAAGATATTGGAATCTGGTCCAAGCCTTTTGTCAGACCTAATGAAAGCAGACCTGGAGGGAAATGGAGGGTAGCAGGGTCAAAATTGAGTCTTTTGTTTTAAGCGAGGCCTTTTGTCTAGGACTTTTAATGCGCATTAAACGGTACAGAGGAACGAGCGAGGACGGTGACAGCATTGTTACACGAGCAGCGCATTTTCTCGTGTCGTGAAATGGCCGACTGTTATTGTTTTCTTTTCATGGTGATGTTTACTTTTTCTCCTTTGTTGTAGTTTCATTGTCACTGTGCAAAATGCACATCAGATTAGTACCAGCCCTTCGGTCGGGTCTATTTATTGTGGCAGATGTCGACCCTCCTGTCATGCTCCGAAAACCACACCGCTCTTCTGCTGTCATGTTATGAAAAAAGTTTTGCCATCCCCGATCCCCAATTTGCTGAGGAGCAGCACGGGGGCTCGGTGGCTATCCCAGGTTCCCAGGGTGGAGCGGCCCGGGTCCTTTCTGTGTGGGTGGAGTCTGCATGTCCTTCGCGTGTCTGCGTGGGTTTACTCCAGGTACTCCGGTTTCCACCCACAGTCCCACAGTGTTAGGTTAATTGGTGTCTCTGAAAGGAGCCCTTAGGGTATGATTTTCTGTATGTGTGTGTGTGCCCTGTGATGGATTTGCACCCCGTCTAGGGTTGTTCCTGCCCTTGCACCCAGAGTTGCCGGGTGGGCACCGGCTGGCCCGCCACCCCGTGTGGATTAAGCAGAAGATAATGAATGAATGCTTCTACTATCAATTTTAAGACCTCATTCCTTAAAGTGGACGGATGACGATTGGTTTGCCATTAATCGCTGCATACTGTATATATTTTCTGCTGTCTGACAGGACACTTTGGAGATGTGCGCCCGTGAAAACGAGTTCAAAAGCATCCTGTTCGCCCTGTGCTACTTCCATGCCGTGGTGGCAGAGAGACGCAAGTTTGGTCCGCAGGGTTGGAACAGGAGCTACCCGTTCAACACCGGGGACCTGACCATCTCAGTCAACGTCCTCTACAACTACCTAGAGGCCAACAGTAAGGTGAGAGCCAAACGCCGCTGCCAGACCTGCGATAAACGGATGAAACAAAGAGCGAGAAAGAAGAAAAGCGAGTGGGAGAACGGAAACGCCAAGCTTGTTGACATATGCACTGCCTGCAGAAAAGAGAGGCAGTCTGTTGCCAGCGCCGGTAAAATTACCCTTCTCTTCCCACACATCAGCCCACAACAAATCGACCGGCTCTGCCCTTTACCACACACGGCCGTTCTACACTTAGATGATGCCTCTGCGCTCAAGAAGAACGGACTCGCAACGAGAAGACGGCGGATCTTTTAAACGTAACGTTTAGACTCTAACGAGCTCGTTTCTTTATCTGCGGACAAACGAGGTACCCATCACTACGCCCCACGCGCTCAGATCGGCAGCTGGCGTGATTATTGCCCACCCGGTTCATCTTCCTCAGTCACACAGCTCATGTTATGCACCTGTCACCTGAGAAAGCATTTTCATCCGTGGGCAGCGCGCCCGGCCGGCAAACGTATTAGCTTAATCACATTACACTCGGTTACGGCTCAAAGAGGAACAGCACGGAGAGCCGTGGCTGCGAGAAAAGCCCAATAGGGGTGTTTAATAAGCAGTGATATACAGTAAAGGCTGCTAGAAAGAGCACATGTACAGTACTCAGTTATGCAAGAATGCGTTAGGGAAACGGCAGCGATTAGTTTCCATCTGTGAGAAAAGCACATAAAGGATACAGTACGGTGCAAAAGTCTCAGGCCACCATTGGATTTGTTGCTTTAGCAATATCATTATGGCCATATGCATATTTCTCAGTCTCTTTATTAGAACACAAGCGAAAAATAAAGCAGATCTGTGTGGACATCTAAAATTTCTTTTTTTTTTTTTTTTTTTAATGCTCCTGTAATATTTAAGCACTATTTAGCCATAGCAGCATCTGGCAACTTCATCGGGATGCCAAGTTGACCCTTCTGCAGTCTAAAGCAGGGACAACGCAGTACTGACTATTACCGGCGAGAGCCATTTTGTTCTGAACATCGCTTTGTGTACAAATGTCCTGTGTTCTATGTTTGTATCTTAGTTTTTAAAAAATGGTAAAAACGAATAATGTATGGTTAATGGTACTATTGCTAAAGCAACAGATCTAAGGGTGGACTAAAACTTTTGCACAGTGCTGTATAACCGTAAATCGAAATAATAATACGTTTTACGATACGATTAATCGCAGTTTTAAAGTTATATCCTTTAAAAAGCATGACCCGGCCATTTTGCACCCTAACATAGTCATGCCCTTATTACTGGGTGATTTTCATTAAACGCATACAAACTAAACATGCATTTCCAGAATGATACCTTTAAAAGGCAAAGTCTGTATTTCTTTAGGTAAAGAAACGGCTTCCTATGTCCTATGTCCAGAGTCCTATGTGCATTATGAGGCCAAAAGTCTGTAGACACCACTTCTAACTAGTGTTCGTTGTTATTTTAGCCACACATGCTGCCAAGAGGTTCATAACATGAATCATACATGCATGGAGCATCCATAAACAGAGATTCTCAGCGGAATGGGCGGTACTGAATATGACACTTGGAGTCTCCCAAAATGTTTTTTTTTTTTTTCGGGGGGGGGGGGTTCCAGTTCCAGCTGTCCGTCAGTGAGAAGAAATGGTTTGCCAACGTGAGATGGAGAGCAACCAGTCGACTGGCTGGCACAGAGCCTTGATCGTAACTTTCTTAGACACCATAGAGGTGAATTGAAATGAAAAAAAGTGAGCAAGGGTCCCTGACCTCAAGGTTCCGCTCAGAAGTCCAGTGGAATGCATTCTTAAAAAGACGAAACGTCAAATGTGTGAGCAAAAGGGGGAGAAAAATCCATACTGTGTCCACAAACTTTTGGTGGCTCTATAGTGTGTGAGATCTGATTTATTTATTTCTTTATGTCTTTTTGTCGTTCAGGTGCCTTACGATGATTTGCGCTACCTCTTTGGAGAGATCATGTACGGCGGCCACATTACAGACGACTGGGACCGCAGGCTGTGCCGCTCCTACCTGGAGGAGTTCATCAAGCCGGAGATGATGGAGGGAGAGTTGTACCTAGCCCCGGGCTTCCCCCTGCCTGGGAACATGGATTATAACGGCTATCACCAGGTAAATGCCGCCGTGCTCCGTCTGCTCGCTCGGGGACGTGGAATGAAAGTGGAAAGACCTTGAAGGGCTGTGTAACTAAAGGCAGACAGAAATGACTGTATGGAAAAATGGCGGCAATGAGAGGGGGTGAGCAACAGCCAGAGTGGGAAAGATTGGTGCGGTAAACAAGAGTTCTGTGAGGATTTACGGCATTATAGTCCTTTCTGGCGGCAAAGCAATCAGTCAATCCGGGGCCGCTTTGAAGAAATAAGACAAGTGTTGGCCTTAAGGTAATGAAAATACTCTATACACCAGCGGCCAGGAATCCACGAGAGCATAACTGGTTCTGCTGCTGCCGTGTTAATCAAAGCAGTTCTGTTTAAGATTACAACCTAATACGAAAGTAGTAGTAGCTCGAAAGTCTTAGACCACCTTTGAATTAGATGTAATATTGTTTCAGCCATGGTGGGATGACCACATCATGACTTTTCAGTCTCTGTAATGGAATGGAATGCAAGCAGGCAGTGTGTAGGCAGTATTAAAAAACTGCAACAATAAGGCAAAAAAAGCTTGTATAATCCACAGGGTGTGACCGTCCCTTACACTTGAGCAACAGCAGAATCTGGCAGCTTTGTCAGGATGCCTGGTTGACCCGCTTCACAGTCTGAAGAAGCTTGATCAGCCAAGGAATTGTATTGTCCCATCAGCGACAATACGCATTATAAGGTCGCAACACCCTTGCTACAACAACAAATCTAGGGGTGGCCTAAGACTTTTGCACACTACTGTATGTGTGTATGTTCACAGTAGCTTACTTGAGCGACGAATGTTCATCAAAGCTAACAAGAGCCCGACAGTGCCAGAGATATTTGGTCCACTTGAGGAGTTTGAATGTTCTCCCCACGGGGTAGGCTGGTTTTCTTCTGCATTAATCAGCTGGGCTCTCTAAATTGGCCCAATGTGACCGTGTTTGTTGAGCGCAGTGGTTTTGCCCCTGTCTCCTAGCCATCAACGGTGACACGGCGGTAATAAGTGACGCAGGTAAAACTGGTCTGGTAAACAATTTGGTGTGAGCCTGTGAGGATTTTTGACATTGTAGTCCTTCGCGGGTCGAGTTGGGGCTGCTTTGAAGTCATGAAAGAAGCGAAGAGACTACTTTAGTGCAAGGGGAGCAGGGTAAAAAGGCTAAGATGTGTTAAATCTCACAAAGCTGGGGATGAAGATCAGTGGAAAAGAGGATTACGGAGCGACGAATTCAGGTTTGAAGGTTCTGGGGCCCTTCATTGCTAATAGCATGTATGGTCATTATACTGTTAAAACAACAAACCTAAGGCTGGCCTAACCTAAACTTGTGCACCGTACTATATATACACAAGTGAGACCCTGCTCTTCTGAGCATGTGTGCGTTGATGAACTGTCCAGGTTGTGTCATTCGGGCTCGGGACCTTGGTACCAAATGAGCAGCCGTACCGCTGAAAAGCAGAATGCGTCCATCAGAAAGAAGACGTGTCCGCAGACATTTGGACGGCGAGTCCAGAGGTGGCGCGTCGTTCCATTCGAGGCTATTGGAAAAATACGCGCGCTTTTATTTGCGTCGGTTCAGATGACACACTGTTGTGGCGATTGGGCCCCATACCCTTGGTGTTTATTGACTTTACTGTCGAGTTTTGGGTGAGCCGTTCCTGTTTTTTCCACCAGCCCCCTAATATGCATTCATGAGGTTGATGTAATAGTGAAGAAAGCGTTTTGTTTATTCACGGAGCCCAGCTCGGTTGAAATGATGAATGAGAATAACACAGCGTAATTCGGTTAGACTTGAGCGGCCTCATGCGCTGAACCGCCTTTCGGAGATGAAGCGACGTAGCGTATAGCTCTTCACGAATGATACGAATGTGTGTGCGCTCGACACGCAGGCTCCGAATCGAGGCTCGACGGCGCACCTTCCAAAAGCCGCCGTTCTCGCAGATCTGTCAGAGCTGCGGGCGGACTTGAGTCGTAACTCGCCCCTGGTCCCTAATTGTTGACGTCCGAGGCCAGGTTTGTTTTGTGCACAGCTGATAATTTGCTTAGGCGGATCATTCCTGGCAGCCCTCAGCCGCACGATGACAGCAGCCAAAGTGTAAAGCACGATTTAATTAGCTTTGCTTCAGTCGGAGCGCGCCGTTTGGGGGATTGCACCGGAAGCCTTGTTTTCGGCTCGGGCGCCGCGGTTTGTCTACAGCGTGTTCCACTTTTGATGGCTGAGCAGGGTTGGACCCTTCTCTCTTTCCCTGTTCAGCCTTACTTGGTCTGCCAGGGCTTCGGAGCAGAGAGGAACAGCACCGTGGCCTCTCTTAACAGAGCTGGTGGTGCTCACGTTGTCTATTCGTCTGTTTATGTCGTTTGTGTTTTTCCTCTCTTGTTTTTTCAGTATATTGACGAGGCTCTCCCGGCAGAGTCCCCTTATCTCTACGGCCTTCATCCCAATGCTGAAATCGGCTTCTTGACTCAGACATCAGAGAAGCTCTTTCGCACCGTTCTGGAGATGCAGCCCCGAGACGGAAGCTCAGGGGAAGGCAGCGGAACCTCAAGAGATGAAAAGGTGCCTGACCTACACACCCTTATGTACTTTTGGCCCAGTACGGACACTTTGGTGCTCGTCAGGACGGACTTGTCGGAACGTGTTCCCATCGTAAATCGGGGACCAGCTGTATATCATATCAGTGCTCACCCCAATTATGCCTCATTAACATAGACAGTGGAAAAACAGATATGATCCTGTACTCTAGATTGCCTTTGACTAGGGTTATCTTCCTCTCAGAGGGTCAGACTCATTACACTGAAGCGACTGGGAGGATAAATGGAGCTAATTCCCTAGAAGTGGGCTTGGTTCTTTTAGCTCTGGCATTTTAGAGATTAGATATGGCTTCTACCGAGGTGCCAGGATGTGCTGTGAGAGTAAGACGCTGGGCTCTGGCGTTCGTGTGGCAAATAATACTTTGGGTTTTTTGGGTCAGGCCTTTTTTGGGGGGCTATAATTAACTCATGGACCTCTTACTTAAGGTGAAAGCGGTGCTGGATGAGATCCTGGAGAAGCTTCCTGAAAAGTTTAACATGGTGGAGCTGATGGCCAAGGTGGAGGAGAGGAGCCCTTACGTGGTGGTGGCTCTCCAGGAGTGTGAGCGCATGAACATCCTCACCCAGGAGATCAAACGCTCAGTTAAAGAGCTAAATCTAGGCCTGAAGGTACACACACTTACACACACACACACACACACACACACACAAACTTAGCAGCAATTGTCACAGTGATGCTGGACAGACCGAGCTGATACTGCGACGCTCCATTCTGTAGTTCAGGTCGTCCAGGATAAGTGAAATTTAAGCAGTGAAGGAGCCGCGAATCGATGGCGGCCCTCATTCCGAAGCCATTTTATGTGCATTAAATTACTGAATGCATTTACACCATGGATTAAAGAGAAGCGGGGAGCCATTAGAGCCAGGACTAAGTGCAAAACGATTCGCCACGGTGGAAAGAGCCAGCTGCTGGAAGCAGTTTCTGAGGGTTTGAGTCAAAATCCCAGATTTAATACATGAAGCTCAGGTGCTCTGCCTGCACCCAGTGAATTCGGGGTGGCCCTAACCAGTATCAGCCAGGAATACACTGACTTTTGACCAGCACCTGCGAATCGTGGCTGGACTTAATGGTACAAAAGAGAGTAAACGGTGTCTGCCTCAACTGCTTCCTGCAACGCCGTGGCCGAAAGAGCACAAGGGCGCCATGACGGCGCAAGAGCAGTCATCGGGGTCTCCTTAAATCTCCAGTGATCAGCAACATGTTTGAGCAATCCAGGCACACCGGTTTCCTCCGACAGTCCGCAGACATGCATTAGGTTAATTGGGCGCTCTAAACTGGCCCGTGTGTCTGACTATTATCGATGTCACCTTGCGTGTGAGGCGAATAGCTGTTGAACCTCACATCACCAGAGGTGGAGTACAATCCAGAGTGCTACAGAATGCAATACCTACTAAGTGGCCCTTGTACAAAACATAGGTGTAGGTTGGTACTGGCTCCCAGTGTTGTGCCTCATTGGTTCACCTCTCTGATAAGTGACTGTGTTGCGGAGGTGCTGGCCTCCCGTTTGCTCCCGGTGCTCCTCGAAGTGGGGGCTGTGTGTCATGTGGCACGGAACAGAGGTGCCCCACGGTCACATTTAAGAATGCTAACCAGGCCCGATTTCTCACCGTGTCTCTCAGGGTGAGCTCACGATGACCAGCGACATGGAGAACCTCCAGAACGCCATCTACCTGGAGCAGGTTCCGGACTCGTGGAGCAAGCGAGCGTATGCGTCCACGTGCGGCCTGGCCCTTTGGTTCACCGACCTGCTGTGCCGAATCCGCGAGCTGGAGAGCTGGACCTCTGATTTCAACCTGCCCTCGGCCGTCTGGCTGGCCGGCTTCTTCAACCCGCAGTCCTTCCTGACGGCCATCATGCAGTCCACGGCCCGCCGCAACGAGTGGCCGCTTGACAAAATGAGCCTGCAGTGCGACGTCACCAAAAAGAGCCGCGAGGAGTTTAGCTCACCCCCTCGCGAGGGCGCCTACGTGCATGGGCTCTTCATGGAGGGAGCGCGCTGGGATACACAAGTAAGACAAGCCGCGAGCCGTTTTTTGTGATACGAGAAGCCATATTGAGGAATGACCCTAGAGTATGAGTGCGTGCCCTACGATGGACTGGCGCCCTGTCTAGGGTTGTTCCTGCCTCGCGCCCTGTGTTGCTGGGTAGCCCACGTCCAGGATTAAGCCAAGAAAGAATTCCATTCGACTGAAGACATACAGTAGATAGAAATATGATGATGCTTTCAGAACTTCAGCCATTAGTCCAGAAACTTCGAAGTCCTGTATGCGTGTGCTAATGACCCTAGCGTGTGCTAGCTGGACCCTGTATTAATCATTAGTCACAATTAATTCCATCAATTAACTCAGTTGCTTATATTTAGCTTTTAGCATTTTAAACATGATTCGTCTGAGACTATGGGAAGTCAAAAGGGTCAGAGCCGTTACACGTTGTCGAATTACAGGTTGCACGTAGGAAGCAGGATTAGACTGCAGTGTGGGTTTAGTCACTGATTTACATATCGGAATGTCTCTTTGTGAGTCAAATTCGCACGCAATAACGCTGATATTTTTAGAGCTTTTGTAGGTGTCTAATGCATCGTTTGCCTGAAGCAGCTTAAAGAACAGCAAACTATGTATATAAACAATATATACCTGTACCCTTTTTAGATTGATATCTTTCTATATCCCGTCCATTGATATACAGGCGATTACACAGGCCTACAAGTACAGCGCGTCTATGAAGTCATTAAATTCAGCTTTTTACAACGGTGCATTGTCTCAAAGCGGCTTTACAGTCTCATATTATTATATCTTAAAAGGCCAGTCCCAAAT
>JAUZST010065274.1:0-22590 GCA_034779995.1 Parotocinclus haroldoi | reverse complement strand
CCTTTGAATTCCAGGTTGTGAGGTAACAAAATGTGAAAAATGTAAAGGGGGGTGAATACTTTCGCAAGGCACTGTAATTTCAGTTCGCTTTTTCTTGCTGTCTAGGCTATGGAGTTTTCAATTTAACTCGATCAGTCTTACGATCTCGTCTGAGGTAATTTTGGGCAGTATTATGACCTAGTCTAAGGTAATTGTGGTCAGTATTATGACCTAGTTTGAGGTAATTTTGGTCAGTATTATGACCCAGTCTGAGGTAATTTTGGTCAGTATTATGACCCAGTCTGAGGTAATTTTGGTCAGTATTATGACCTAGTCCAAGGTAATTTTGGTCAGTATTATGACCTAGTCTAAGGTAATTTTGGGCAGTATTATGACCTAGTCCAAGGTAATTTTGGGCAGTATTATGACCTAGTCCAAGGTAATTTTAAGCAGTATTATGAACCCAGTCTGAGGGAATTTTGGTCAGTATTATGACCTAGTCTGATTGATATTTTGTATTACTATACCAATACAAGTAAAAATT
Organism: Parotocinclus haroldoi; assembly: GCA_034779995.1. Taxonomy (NCBI): domain Eukaryota; kingdom Metazoa; phylum Chordata; class Actinopteri; order Siluriformes; family Loricariidae; genus Parotocinclus; species Parotocinclus haroldoi. Next base: position 22,067 of record JAUZST010065274.1, on the reverse strand, counting down.
CAGTTTCTATAGCAAATGAGTGCTTTCTTTTTGCTTCTTGCGCAGATTAAAATCAGTGTTTATTCTTCTTCTTGTAAAGTAAGTTATCTCCTCCCATTCATCTAGTTCAGCTTGCTCCTCTTTGCAATACCTCTATAACTGTGTGGTTGGCTGAATAAATTACACCAAAACACTCCCTCAACTCTTTCTCTCCATGCACTTCTGGTAACAGAACGTCCAACAAGTGTTTTCCTTGCCAAAAACATGTCCCTTTTCTTGACATTCTGATGTGTCCGTTTCTTGAGGGCCATCAAATAATCCCTATGTCCAGAGCACAGTTTTGCGAGTCCTTAATGCATCAAGCTTTCATTTGCATTACATGCTCCATCTCTACTTGTGTTGGAAAGAAAGCTGCTCTGAATGAATATGCGCCTTTTTTAATTATGAAGCTTTCATATCAAGTTCACCAGTGGCAAAGTCAATATAAATTGTTTATAGGGAAATGATTTTTTGCGTAAACCTCCAACGCATCTCCCACTGAGATCTTAAACCTGTGCTTCAAACAATTCCACCCAATTAAACAAAGGTACAACTTTTCAGCGTACTTCAGACTAGATCCCTGTGCTGAGTTACCTACTGCTACACAGGGGACTACTGCTGTTTCTGGAATGTGGCACTGACCAGGTGTTAAGTTGGTCTGTGGCACTGCTGCTAATATTGCTCTGCTCTTGGTGCTCTATCTCTTAAATTCTGTCTTTGATAATGGCAATTCACAACTTCATAATGCGTTTCTGCTGGACATTGCAAATCTGTGTTCTAAGGCCCCAAAGTGTTTAATGTAGATTAAAGAAAAGTTCCTGTTAATCCAAAGCTGAAAAAAACAATTATAACTTTTAGATTTTAAAGTCAAAATAGCCTGTTAAGGGTCATTCAAACTCCATGTAGTTATGAAGTCTGTACAATTGCTTTTGAGAGGGGGACCAACTGATGGTTTGGAGATCGATTGTGTCACGTTGAAAGGACAAAATATGCCTGCACCCATTGGTAAGTTTAATTTCCTCCCATGTTCAAAAACCTTTGGCCCAGTTGACAGAATTTGAAAAGGGTTGCATTATTAGACTGAAAGAAGCATGGTGGTCATTTTAACAAATTGTCCTGCATTTAAGCCGTTTTGACCTAGTTTATGGTATTGGGAGCAGCGAGTTTGTGAGGGCAGACAGGTGAGAGGGGGCCCAGACAGACCACCAGTAAAGAGGAGCCGGCCGGCCGACACAGCTGTAAATTCTCATTCAAGCACGAGTGCAGCCACAGTAGTTCTTAAAAGCTGTCAGCTGAGTTGCTAAAGTCTCTGTCGTGGAAAGAAAAAAAATTAGGAGGCAACTTCCAAATCAGAGCATACTGCCACTCTTTCTGACGTCTTCATTGTTTAATCTAATAATTGTATTAAAGCTCACAAATTCATCAGGACAGGTGTTTTCAGAAACGCTGAGTTGATTTAGCAGTAGATCAAACACAGCAGTAATAAAAATCCGTCACGAAATCCAGTCACTTCTTTTCGGTCCTAATTGCGGCGCGGAGATGAGTTGGACATCTAAATGGAGTCTGGCTAATAGAATTTTTCTTGACGGGCTTCTAATCAACTTTCAAAAGTTGACGTATTACTGTGCGGGTGGTACAGGAGTGTGCGCTGGACCATCATTTCCATATAAATAGGTTAATTTTGGGTTGCAAATGAGCAGCTGGCTGGTTAAGTGGCTAGGAGCTTTTAGGACAGAAGTTTCCGGTAGCTTTTTGTGAGTATTATTGTTCTCAGTATGCTACTTATTTCCAGATTATATTAAAGGCTGATATTTTGGTTGGCAGTCATTTCAGACATTGTGAACAAATGAAGTGTTGTTTATTTTTTGTTGCTTTTCTGTCAAAATGTTTGTCTAAATGAAAAATACTGCCAATGGCTTGAAAGTATTTGGATTTCTGCATTATTAATTAAACTATGTTCACCACACAATTCATCTTCATGTGTTCATTGAACACATTTTGCCAAATTTAGGCTTATCTTCTTTGAACATCTTATTTTATCTTACGGATGCTTGGTCAAAAGGCATGTCCAGTTAGTTTTCTAAATGGAAAGAAGTATTTAAAGTTTTTAATGCTCACTCTCCCATCTCTACATACAACTATTGCATGTTTTTATTTAAATGTTTTATTATATAATGCTAATTATGTTTAATACCCTTCTGAGTCTGGTTCCTCTCAAGGTTTCTTGCTCTTAACCTAAATTTTCCTTTCCACTGTCGGCATTTGACTTGCTCATTAGATACAATAGAATCCAATTTGTGACAGTGTTTATGTATCAATGTAAAGCTGCTTTGGGACAATGTCTATTTTAAAAAGCACTGTACAAATAAAACTGAATTGAACAGCCATAAAGATTACGTCACTCACACACTTTCCACTGCACTTAAGTTCGGTCAGGGCCTAACAAGCAGCACAGAGCACAAAATGAGAATTAAACGCTGTACATGCAGACACTGACTCACACTGGGACACTTCCAAAACATATTTGTTTCGAAAGTGCGATTAAACAAGGGGGAAATTGGCAGAGATGAGACTTGGGACAAGCAATATTAGGGTGGCTTTAGCTTTAGTTGGTTTTATATACGTAAAAGGAAACAATTCCCTTGATTCCTATTGTACGCCATGGAGTGATTAACACATCGCAGTGTCACTGGCTGATAAGTAATTCAATGTCATGTTTTATGGCTCAAGAAAGAAAACAAAGACATTTATTTGGAGCTTACTGAATAATTCCTTATTTTCTAACAGCAGGTTTTCTACCTAAAGGTCTAATTTCGTTAGCTAACGCAGCGCTAAGTAGCAGTTCTAAGTAAAAAGCCTTCCTGACTTTGGAGTGTGTTTCTCCTAATTAGAAACACGTCTGGCTCAGGGAAATTGATGAGGCATTGGAGCATATTAAGCAACGCCTAAGCCAACAAAAATTACGCCCGCATGCTTTAACTGGTGAAGGCAAATTATTTTCAAAGTGTGATAAATGGTCTCTGGCTGTCAAGGGCAGAGTGGGATCAATTCGGCTGCATTGGGGAAATGGCTCTCTCTGGGGAGACTGGAAAAATCCAATGATACTGCAGCAGCTCGAGGTTTCACACTGTGCCTCGTGGACTTTGTTTAGCTGTTGATTGTAGTCACAGCCATGCTGATTAGCAGAAACTAGCAGCTTGTTGGGACTTCTTGTCAAGTTGAGAGTCTGTAGTCAAAGTTACATCTATTCAGTAAACTTACAGTATTTAAAAAAAGCTTTACAACTGTTAACTAATTGACCAATCTTACATACCTGCCCTAATCACATCTGTGATCGGTTATTAATTTATTATTTTTTAAAATAAAACTCAGAAACTTTGACATTCATCATGATGACTGTTGCTTGGGTGTCTCAAATATTTTAACCTTGTGGTAAAGTTGGGGGATGCTTACTCCTGGCAACTCTCGGGAATGGGTTTAATTTCTTAATCGTGCTTATGACTTTAGAATGATGGATTTGAGATTGTTGGGAAATGGCCTTATAACCCTTCTCAGATTAATGAGCTACTGTGAGATCATTGCTGTGTAAGAACCAACCTTGAATCCTCCTTACCGCCCAATTGCAGTTGGCAGCTCCGGGCTAGTATTTGCAAAGAACAAATGAGAGCGATCATTGTGCATGAAAGATAATTGATATGTTAGCAGTGCAGGCATGTCAGTTGACTATTTTTATTCCTTTCCTTTTTCCTCCCAGTTTAATCAGTCCCAGGACCACCGATTTGTCTTTAGGGTACGTAGCCTCATTTTTAAAGATTTGAGGGAATTCCAGAACAAAAATTACGTTTAGGAGAAATGTTTATTTCATTTAGCAAATGCAGCTTTCTGTCTATCATAAATATCAATCGATGGTCAATGCAATGTGTAACTGTAGTTTATAATTGTGGGTTATTTTCAAAAAGTTTGTGTATAGAATATACAGTACTGTACTGTTCCAATCCTGTGTAGGGGAAACACTGAAGAGGATGGTATGATTGGACCAGATACTTCTCTTTGAGAGTAACCAAAAATTCATCAATAGACAGTATTATAAACGACACAGAAGATCAGGCAGATCTCAACAGAGACACTCAAGTGAATGAGCATCAGTTTTTATATATAGGCATTGACAAAAGAAATTCCCCAAAAACAAGTTGGAATCGAATGAAACTTTACATGCATGAATGAAATGATGATATATGTAAGTGATTGCAATATTACAGTGAAACGATACGTTTATTGGGACTGTACAATTGAAAGGAGGCTCTAGTTACCCTGTTGGGTCACCTCTAGCCTGGGTACAAGATACGTGAATGATACGTGGTCCCAAACAGAACCTGGATTTGTCAATAAGGTCGATAAGCTTTCCATTCCAAGTGCGGTCCAGGTTCCTCCGACATTATATCTGGGTGCATTTTTAAAAATGTAAAACACATATACTTATGAACATCATTAATAGCTTATTGGAAATAAAGGCTGGGAAACGTCACACCTTGCACAAAAAAAGTCTCTAAGCGCGCCAACGCATTTGTTTGGTTGTTTTGATTGTTGGAATTTATTTGGCAAGTCGGTCCATCACTTTACTTACATTAACATTAAAGAGCAGATGGCGGCAATGTCCAATTTCCCAGTCGCAATCAATCACTCAGCAAGTGAGAGCTAAAGGTCTAGCATGGTGCCAGCCTTCTTACTATTAAGACCAACACTGTGGTTTTGTGGGCAGAGGAAGCATCAGGTTGGTGACCAGAGCTTAGTATGCTTAAATCAGAGCAGACTCTAATAGCAGAATTTTATGTCCCTGTTGAAAAATCTGTTTCAACATCTTTTTTAAATATCCACGTCTTGCAATACAACCTGTAGCTTTGACATACGGTGCTGTGCAAAAATCTTAGGCCAGCTTCTGGAGGCTACAGTGGCTAGTACTTAGTGTAATTTCACTTTTTCCTTGAGCAGAAGCAGCACATGGCAGCTTCAGCAGGATGCCATGTTGATTCTACAGTCTGAGGAAGCTTGATCAGGACTCTAACAGTATATTAGCCATGTAATACTGTCTTCTTGCTGGTGAGGAGACAAAACCAGTGTGGTCCTCCCTGCCCCACCAAGCATGCATCATGATCATGTACATGGTAAAAAATGTTTTCTTACTTTGACATTTGAAGTATCATAATGTTTCATTTGAATGATCATTGCAGAATGACTGGACACAGCATGGAACTAATCATGTCCGTTCCGGAGCATCAGTACAAACATGGCACGAACCGAAAGTGTAATTAGAGCATATTTTAGCTCTAGCCAGAGTGCTGGCTTAACAAGAAGCCCAGCTTAGCAACATTAAACCTGGTGTCTGATTCACTGATACTGTAGCTAAATCAAAAAGAAAAGTGCAGGTGTGCATGGTGGCCTCTCATCCATAAAGTCAGCCAAATACATTTTTCCTTGCTATAATTAAATCAAATCAGGTGTGCTGATACTCCCCATCATGCACCTTGCCCTTGGCGCTCATGAGAGTTTCAGTCTCAGCAAAGTTAAAACTGCCAAAGCCTAGACAGAGTGAGATGAGTTTCAGAGCGGGCATAGTTTTGCTGAAAAGGGTATCTACACGTGAAAAAGCCCTGGTGCTGGTTAACTTTGTTAAAAAGTTCTAACTGTTTATACTGAATGCATTTCTGCAATAAATGGCAAGTACATGCCTTCACTGTAAGCCTTTTAATAATAACCATCATATAAAATGCAAGTAAATAAGATTTCATGGAACATATTTAATATCTTATATGACAGTTAATGCTAATTAAATAATTATTAATGTAGTGATACTGTGGTGTGTTTTGTATGCGTTCACACTGTATTCTGTGAAAAAAAGATGTTGACTGAAATAGACAGTGACTGGACATTCAATATGTTTGATGTATTTTAAACAATATTATAGAAAACATTCAGTACAGTACTGTGATGTACTAGTTTTCTGTCATTCAGATGTACATTAGGTGTACATAAGACATACTTTAATTTTGTTATTCATTTCTTTAATTACAGAGCCTGATTGGATGTATGTTAAACAGCATATACCTGCATTTGGAACTTTAATTCTATTGGCATCAGGGTGACTTATGCCATTGGCTTTCCCATAAATCAACTCTGCCATTCGAATCAATGTTTGTTAGAGCAGCAAACGTTTGGTCTGCTTAGCCTGGTTTCCCTGCATTTCAGGTCCTGAGCCCAGCTTAACTGATACGATGTAAATCATGACAGTTTAAATTAAATGATATAAATTATCTCACAGTTACGTTTGGGTGAGGTAAAAAAAACATTTTTGCTTACATTAAAAAAAAAAAAAACATCTACACTGCTCACAAAAATTAAGAGCTGATAATGAAATATCCCCTTATTAGTGTAAGCACTATATTATTGGTGGTTAATAACTTTGGTACAGTTATCCAGTTAGTGCTGAATCCTGCACTCACTGCTGAACTCCCTGATGAACTCATCCAACTTTGACCAAATGAATCTGAGTTTAGAGGACCTTTCAACCATGTGAGCCGAGTTTGACAAAAACACATCCAGCACCGGTAAATAACAGAAACCGAACTGGGGAAATGAAGCGAGACGAGTTCAGCAACAGTTCAGCTTAGCCACACACTTCAAAGCAAAGTGTTTTTGAAATTCACTAAAGAAAACTTTAGGATTCATTCAGTGTCACCTACTGCGTTCTGTATTTCTGATCATGGGTAACATTTATTTACTTTTAAGCACTTGCTATGTTCGAATCGTCCTATGACAGATTCAAGCTTTTGGAAAAAAGCAAAACATATTGAGGTTTTAGCATGGAAAAAGGTTAATGAATTGACTTAAAATAGGACTTGGACTTTTCTTTCTTAAAAACTAAAGAGATGATCTAGATGGTCTCGATTTCTAAATTATTCTAATTAAGTAATACTTAGTAGTCCATCTCTCTCTTGTGCAGACCCTAACCGGCAGCACTGAGCCCATAGCGGGAGCCATATCTTTGGGATGTTGGAGGGAACACTGACATAATAGTAGTTTTGTCATTTTATGCTTCATATTCTACATCTCTAGATATGACACGGAGTAACCCCTTCACTCTGCTTTGTATATTTAATCTTTCTGTATTCGCTATTGCCATGATCCTTTTGAGATATTAGCCTGCAGTCACTTAGTCACCTACTCGGTGAGCAGCGGTAATTGGTGAGGCAGTACTGTCTGCCTCGATTAAACGTCCACTCTCCATTCAAATCAATTTAAAAACCAGGGCCATTACTCTTCATTATGGTGTCAGACCTGCCAATATGCTCCAAAACTCTTCGAAACCTGCACTCTTTGGGTACGTGGTCTAATTAGATCATGTTTAAGCTTGTTTTTGATTTGAGACTCCACAATTCTGCACCAGTTTCTCCTTTACATGGGTCATGAGTGTAGCATTAGAGAATAGAAGTCATGGCAGAGCTATTAAGCTAAATCCCCTAACGAGCGGTATATGAGTATTGATATGAGTGATGGATAATTAATTCATTTCCTTTGTTCGTAGGGCATTTAAATGATAACCTTGAGAAACCAGCCAGAATGTCTCATGGGACGATCATACTACGATTACAAATGTGGTGTAATTTAATGAGTCGCTGAATTCAAGTTCTGTGTTCAGTTTAGACTCCCGTCTGAATTAGATTAGAAGGTGAAATAAAATGACAAGTGTATTTATTTCATGTTTTTTAAAATGAAATTGTCAGAGCAGTCATATGGAAATGACCTTGCCGCTAAAAATGCATTTGCATGACTATTTTCATTAAAGATGTAATTGTAAATTACAAGTATGCACAGTTTAATATTCACGTCCTGGGAAACGTTGGAGCGAAATGAATATTGACCGGATATTACCATAGTCAAACAGTGTTTTTTTTTTGGATATATAAAGGGTATTTTCCAGAGTGCAAATAATATAAAAATGCATTATAGATACCACTGAAAAAAAGAGTGATTGATATGTAATTGAAACAATGATAGTTTTTTGATGGAAGTTAAACAGGCACTGATTACAGACAGATTACAAACACAGAAGAGACCCAGCGAGTGCATGCAAATCAGTTTATATAGCCGTAGTTTAGAGGGAGTATAGTAGGTAGTGGGGGAGAGCACTATTTACAATAGGACAGACACATACACTTATAAACACCATTTACAACTTGTTACAAATAAGTATGTGTGGAAAGTCATAAACACATTTACATAAACAAGTAAATTGCACAAAAAATTACCCAAACACATCAACCAAGTTAGAATAGTCTCTGGGCCAAACATTTGATAACAAGCTGTTAACTGTTAAAGGAAATGATCTTTTGTGGAAATTCACACCTCTGCTGGTGGACCTGCAGCGCTGACTGGCTTGTGTCAGATTGCCCTAGAGTTCAGCAAAGCAATAACAATAATACATAACTAGTAACATGGAAATCTGTACAATTTGTTAAATATGTTATGGTAATTACAGGTCAGTCCAGTACTGTAAATTGTAATAGCACACAACAGGTGGCACTGTACAGTCTTTGCTGTGTACTTAACGCAAAATCCTGGGAAGCACGGGGGTTCGGTGGGTAGCACTGCTGCCTCACAGCAAGAAGGTCCCGGGTTCTATCCCAGGGTGGAGCGGCCTGGGTCCTTTCTGTGTTGAGTCTGCATGTCCTCCCTGTGTCTGCATGGGTTTACTCCGGGTACTCCGGATTCCGGTTACCTCCCACAGTTAGGTTGTATATATATATATATATATGATGGCAGAATGTGCTTAACGGGAACAACGATTTTATCACAAGGTTGGGAAGTACAAGGAAACGTTATCATCGAAGTACAAAGTCATCTTAAATGAGGAACAATTCTTTTATTTATAGTTATATACTTTTACTATTTACCTTTATAGTTATATATGGCTCAAAAATTAGGTGGCACTTCAAAATGAAATGTCCTATACTTATATATCACCTATTTTTTGTGAGCAGGGTAGTTTAAAGAAGCAAAATCTAAAGACATAATAGCAGAGCTATTTAAAAATATAATGACAACACATTAGATGAATTTGTGTATGGTTATAACCTTGTGTGTGTTGCTGAAATGGCCACTCGCTGATAGCGACATTAAAGAAGCCAAATAAACATAAACAAACAAACGCAAAATCCTATTAGAATGTATTATAGTTTTAACACCCCAGTCTTTATGGCAAACATATATTGATGGATGTTTAACAGTGCTAAGCTGTGTAGATATTTAAAGTTATTTTCCAGTTATTTTAAAGCCCAACGGCCCAGTACCTTGACTAAAAATACACCCAAATGAAATTTAACTATTTGCCATTTATATAAAAGACAAACAACTCCAAATACAAATAGAGAATTTAATCTCTTATCCAGAGCAAAACCATTTTGAAATGAACCAGACAATCCATATATGGCGATATATGGTGTGGTGATCACAATAAATACTTGCTGCTATAGTCTATAAAATGATTTGTCTGATACTTTTTGTAACTCCTTTTTTTACAAACAGCATAATATATACAAATACTGAGTACAAATGTCGTTGTATTTTCTGATTGCATAATAATCAGACTGAGATTATTATCCAAATGCCAAAATAATGCCATGTCTTATCTAATGGTTGTCTTAGACTTTTGCACGATTCAGCACGCAATAGCACAAATGTTATGGCATTGAACATGTGAAAAGTATTTTAAATGGTTGATATGGTTGTTTGGGTTTGTTGGTACCTGGTGGTGTTGCAGAATGCTGGGTTGTGTTTTATTTTGTAGTTTTTGGTTTCAGACAGAATTGTCTTGTTTATTTTTATGGCGCTCAAGTGTTTGTTGTGTGGAGAAAGTTAGTGTCTGACAAAGTGCAATAGTGTGAATGATAGGATCTGATGGCTTGTGTTGGATATTTAGGTGGGTTATTGTGTTTGATGGAGATTTAAATGCTTCTTTATTGTTTTCAGGATAATGCTGACGTTCTTTGTTGGCGAATAAATTGTTTAACAATGAATAATGGAGGTTGAAAAAGAATGCTTACCCAAAACCCAACATCATCTGCTTTGGTTGAGTGCACCCAATACACAGCTTAAAAAAGGAGCACATCCATAATAGAGAGCGTAAATATTTTTGTGCACAGATCTCTGCAGACTTGTGGTGCACCGCACTAGTTAGCATATAGCCTCATGTTTTTGGGTTCTTTTTGCCTCCCGGTCTATTGGCCATATGAATCATTCAGAACTTTTTAGCTCATCAATTTGCATTTGCAACGCAACTGCATAGAGAAGCTGACTGATTATGCATTGTTTGTCTTTTTCTTTTACGTGATAAGCAAGACGGAAGACAAGCAGTCTTCACATTGCACACAGTTTTTTTTTTCTGTACAGAGAGTCCTCTCTCATTCTCTCTCTATCTCGTCTGTTCTCATTCTGCGACCGGTGTGTACCGAGAGCAGATCTTTGTCCCGAGGCCATGACTCTGCCCTCTTCCTGCTTCCTGCCAGGGGGTCGAGCTGCATCATGCATCATGAATGCTTCAGTCTTTCTGGTGGAGGGAGGCGGAGAGATCTTGCTCACTGGCTGCATCAGGATTGCTTATTCATTAGGTCAGGTACTTGATGCTGGTAATTGATGGAATACACAAGCAATTCATCTGCAACTGCACAATCTCCTGGAGAAAATAAGTTATTCTTTTGGTACACAATAAGTACGGCGCCTGGTTAGAGTGCTTGTGACTGTGTGTCGCAGCGGGAGTACTGCCACAACTTCAAGAGATTTGCTTTCCTACAGACTTTCATCCTATATCATGCACAGCCAGATGATCAGGCAGCCTTTTCTGACTCTGAATCTCCCGGGTCCTAATCTATTCTGTGATGCATTCTTGAGACATCTCTCTCGAACTCTGCAGATCTCAGCCTGGAGACCAAATGCAGATATCGTCCTAACAGATGCAACTTTGTCATTCTCTTCCTCATGACCAAAAGTGTGACTAACTCCCAAACACAATCTTTGTGGCTGTTGGGTCAGGATATGTGCAAGCCAGTCTGGTTCATTGTGTAGATGGCAGAATGTGCTTAACTGGAAACAAAGATTTTTTCACAAAGTTTGGAAGTACAAGGAAAATCTCCTTAAACATTATGAAGAATATTTTTCTTTTATTTATAGTTATATACTTTTACTATATACTTTTATAGTTATATACGGCTCATAAAAATTAGGGGGCACTTCAAAATGAAATGTCCCATAATGAAATATCTCCTTATTATTGTGGGCAGTGTAGTTTAAAGAAGCAATAGCTAAAGATACAATAGCAGAGGGAACCTATTTAAAAATATAATGACAACATGTGTAAATAAATAAGAAATTAGTAGAAATATTGACAATATTTAGTCCAGTACTCTGGAGGATCTTATGTTCTTACCAGGAAGATGATGTGGTGTTTAGAGTACAATTTTTAGAGACCACATTTTAGAGACATGTTTAGACCAATATTAGTCATCATCTTGACATTAGGCGTTATTACAGTTGGCATTAGGCAGGAAGGATTTTGTTGGCAAGCCAAATTTGTCAGATCGCGTATGTATTCCCACTTCTCCACTGTCCAGTGGCAGTGAGCTTTATACCACATCAACTAAAACTTGACATTCTATTACATTCTTTGGTTTTAGGCGTGCAACACATTTTGATTGAATTCCCAGTCCATGAAGATTCAGGATTATAGTTGAAGGTTAAAAGTATCATCCTTCAATAACTGAATACTGCAAAGTAGAGGTTGGAAATATGACGAAATTTGTAATATTGTGGTAGACGATATGCTTCTCTGAGCATATCGATTATACCGTCTGTGCTTAAAGAGCATTGACCAGATGTCCGGAATCATGAAAATGTCTTTAAATACTGTGATAGAATATTTGTACCATATTGCTTAATCCTCATCCAGACCCAGAACTGCTACTTTAACACTCTAAATCTTTTGAATTGTTATAGTCGCCCTTTGTCCAGGACAATCATTTCTTGATCAGATCAATGGAGGTTGAGAACCACTGTCAAGCAACCACTTGCATGTAAACAGACACTATCTTTGTATTCCCATGGTCATATCTTTGGGATAAAAAAAAAGTTTACTACTGTCACTTAAAGTTGGTCAGAAGTCACTGAATTTCTGGCTTTTGGCCATATATTATAATGTCACTGCCAGACCGGTTTATTCATTTTGATTTCCACAAGTCATACCTCTACACCCACTTGATCAATTCCATGATATCGAATTTTGAGAGCTGATGCAAGCATGAGCAGCAGGATCAATGGTTTGAAGAGGGTTGGCGCTTAATCTGGCTCGGTAATAGATTTCTAATCTCTATAGTCCAGTAGCTGGAGGCCAGAAATCATTTCACCTCAAGTCTGAGCAATTCTAAGCCAGAGAGGACTGTGTTAACAATACATCTATTGACCCGAAGCGGAAAGCGGTTATCCTGTTGCCGATCACCAGAGACTCTGGAATCGTACTTGGATGATTATTTTCAGTCCAAAGGTTCAGAAGGAAAACTCGCCTAGTTGAGATGTACTGGATGATTCCTTATTCATATCTGATGGAATTTGTAATTTGCAGAGACTTATTTAGAGGAAGCCTTTTAAATAACACAAGGTAACACCAGTTTATTTCGATATTGGTCCGTAAATCCTTTTCAAGCTATGAAATGCATACAGTAAGACATTGTTTTCTATATTTGATCTCTTTATTATGTTCACCTCCTTGTTTCTACAATCGATATCCACTTACCCTATCACACAAATATATACAGCATGTGCAAACAAAACATTTATTCTAACAAAGAGCGAAAACGTATTGTTTAATATGTCATAAATTTTATTTTGGATTTAATCTTTTTCTTTTAATCTTTTTTTAAATAACCTTGCTTGGTAGTGTTATATGCATTTTGTAGCATACTATAGTATACTTATCCAGTATTACTCTGTGCACTCGCAGGTCTGCTTTATAGCCATAATATGTTGCATTTATTTAGTGCCTTTCTAATATCCAAGGTCGCTTTTCAGTAGAGGGAGAGAAGAGAGAACAAGAATTAGGGGAAAACATAGTTTAGAGACGTAGTGCTCATAAAAAGGTCAATTTTGTAGTTGCGGTTTAAAAGAAGAAAGTGTAATGGAGTACATGTGCCTATCCGTTCCATGACTTAGTTGACACAACGCTACTTATAATTTATAATGTTGTCGTAAACGTATGTCTTTGGAAACATGGTTGCCTAGCAACTCCGATCAGGCTATCAACACAGAAACGGACGACACATTGGCTGAAATCGAGTTGATCTGGTAACTGATTATTTGCTTTGTCTAAGAAGTGCCAGCAGTTATTGTCTGTTGTCCTTGTTTTTTTTAAGATTTAAGTAGGCATATTAAGCATGTTACTACTAGAAGGAAGTCATAGCAGTCCAATGGCTGGTGCTCTGCATTTCCAGGTGTGTTTAGGTCAAACCGTTCAAACGGTGCTTCTAGTCTGCTGAATTTCGAGCAAAATGTAAAAGTGTTTATGCCATTTAGAGAACGACCTCAATATTGAACTCTTCCCTTGTGCAAAAAACATTTTTAAAGCTCTTGGCAAGATGCAAGATTTTCCTGGAGGCGAGTAAAGCGAGTAGGTAGCGACACTTTTGCCAAAGGTACCAGAGGTACAGATTTCCACCTGAAGCAGCAAAGCTGACAAGACGGCAGAGAGAGGAGCCAAGAAAGGAACTTAAAAGAATGGCAATACAGTTGAGCGAGTTTGGTAAGGGACTTTGTTTCTCTCCAGTCTGTCCGGAAAGTAGAGATCAAAGACATACAACTGACAAAGGAGGAGGAAGTGGGCCTGCTTGAGTATTTGACAACCGCCGCAGCCTTACGTCACAGATCGGCACTCGTTTGCAACTCTTCATGCATCATTCATCTGCCAAGCAGGAAACTAACAGGAGCCTCTGGCACTTCGTTCACACACTTCCTGCCCTGGTCTCTGGAGCTTAGTGCAGGGAATCGATGCGCTGACTGAACACGTCTCCATGCTGGCCGTTAATAGGCACCCACTGCAGGTTCATTGTATCGTTATGTCAAACCCAGGCTTTGTTCTGTCATTCTTTAATTTTGTTTTTTCTCAATCACACCTTTCAAAACCAGGGGTCTTTGAGTCCAATATTTTGTAAGTCTTCACTACTGAGTCTTACATCAATACATCAAGAACTAGATACTGGATTACAGTGGCATTATTCATTTAAAATCACTGGTATATTTTGTTTAGAATTTGCTCAACACAGGAGGAAACTGAAATAGGTGTAGCTTTATATTTTATTTGGGATTATTTTCATCTTTTTATTATGATATTATATCCAGATGTTAAAGCAGGTCTTTAACTGATAAACTCGTAATTCTTAATGATCATTGTTCCCATTTCTAAAGCCCCTTTCACCTAAAAACTAAAATAACCTAAGTTATAACGTTAACATTAATAAGTCATTGTTTGTTCCTGAAGGCACAGTGAGTACAGAGAGAACTTCTCCTAAATGGACTAATGTAAATTAAAATAATTTGTTCTCGGAAAAGTACAAAATGGCCACAGCATATCAGACCCTTAAGCGTAGTTATCAGTATGCATCATGTTCATAATGATGTAGTCATCCCTCTTATTCAACCCATCTCAAGTGTTTATTGCCACATAGCTTTTTATTTTTAGTATTGTTGCTTCATCTGACTCTAGAACATGGTCCAGTCAATGTCTCTGTAGTGCTTAGCACACCTTCCAAATAATTGTGAACGTTTTTGTTATGGATGTGGTGATTGTTTTGGAGGATTGGTGATACCACGATGCTGCTTTTGTTCCAAACTAAAGATAATTTTAAAGGTGTAAAAGTTAGAATTTTCTCATCTTTACAGAATACGAGTATGGACCATATAACATCCATCCAGTCAACATTTGTTTGCTTCAACGCCCAAGGTCACAATTATATTAGGAAATAAAAACTGTCTATTAAATCATGTCTGAATGACAGTGCAAGTGAACCCTTGTGACATTCACTTTTATTTATTCAACATCTGAGTTTATCATTTATATTATGGCAAGGTAGATACCCAGGGACCTACTTGGTCTTGTTTGTGTATGCATTGTAATAATCGCTAATATGGCCATAACTGCTGAACTAAACAAAGAGAAACATAATTCATAATTCAGTTCATAATTACTTTAAGAAAAAATGGGCAGTCATTTAGAAAAACAGCAAAGGTTCAGTGCAGTATCCAAATCCATCAAACATGACTGGCTTTTCTGAAGATCTCCTCAGGAAGCAAGCATGTGCTATCTGCAGAGCCACTGAAGATCACCAGACCACAGCACCACAGGTGACAGCTGGAATAAGTGAAGCTGTTACCATCAAATAGTCTAAGTGCATTACCTCATTAAAGGTCATTTTGGCAACTATGAGGTAAACAAAATGAGTGCATTTAATATGTGAAATCACGTCGCGTTTAGATGAGATTTTATTTACATGATCACTGCTTTACAGTGAGATAAGATTTTACACATCTCAACTAGTTAATAGCAATAATAAAAACTTCTGAATAATACAAAAAAAATCTGAATATTATCCAATTTTTATTTATTATCCAATGTTTGGAAAACACTGTTTGGTCAATACCTGTTAGACTACAGTATCCCAAATAGCATCTCTAAGCATGATATATAATAATGTTTAATATAATACGACATCCAGTTACACAGAACATGTCCATTAAGGAACAAATGTATTAATCCATTTAACAATACTGTAATAATTATCATCATTATGCTGGCCAATTTCTGATACATGTTAGTGCCAAAAAAGCGCTTCTGTTTTTGTGCTCCCTGCCCTCACTTATTCACATTCTTAGAGAGCAGCACCGAGAGTGTGACCCTTTTTCCAGGCTCTTGTAGAAATGCTTCTGAATATATGAAAGAAATCACAAAGGGTGCTCTTTTAGCGCTTGGTCTTGGCAGCTAATTCAGGACTGAAATGTCAGAATTGGAAGAGCTGCTAGATCATATTCTTTGTGACACTTTGCACGTATTTTCAGCGTTACAAAACCTCGGCTCTGCCACGTTTCGTTTAAAAGGCAGATGTTTCGACCTTCTGCTTAGACCTACTTGGTAAGGAAGCCAAAAGCATCAGAGCAAGAGCCAGGTATGCCTCGATTCTGATAAGAGCCTTTTTAGCAGTTTCGTTTTGCGATGAGCCTTCCAGCGTCACCTTTTTTGAGAGTTCAGACACCGGCAGAGGGGCTTATTATCTGGCTCACGGCTGGATGCTGCTGACAGGCTATTCAGGGAGCTGTTTACCTGCCCAAGCAGCCATCAGGATGCTATCTGCAACTCTGTGCTTTGAATTTGGAAGTTTAATGCAAGCACGCTCGGGGTGTGCACCAAAAACCACCTCTCATGTGTAATGTTGCGTAGCGAATGGTTGAAGGCATTAGCCGTTTTAATGCTAATCATTGTCCTAAGTGTCTTTTCTGAACGGCACATCTGCTGGTTCCAGCTCGAAATTTCAATTCAGTGAACACGTTTCACGGAGGTTCCCATTTTCCTCTTTACACCAGCAAATTGTGATGAACTTTATTATAATCTGTAATTCGATTGTACAGTACTGTAGCTTTAACTGAACCTAGTTTATTTGTAGCTGTATCTGCAAGGTATGCTAAAAAAATGTTGAGGTTTTGTCAGCATTTTTTAAGCTCTGGTTCAGATGCTTTCGCAACTCCAGCATTAGTTTTTTATCCATCCACTGGCTCATCACCTAAGAAGGATGCTAACGGACAGAGTAAGGCTGTCACTGCTGTCTGCTCCTGGCCTGGAGACACAACCGCCACCCGAATGGCACCACTGTTCATTTCCACTCGGCTTACGCTTAAAGACCCGAGCGGTTGCGCTGATAAATGAATCTCCCGACGGCTCATTTGTTGGCTTCCTCGAATTGTTTGGGTAATATGTCATCCGGTTTCCCTCCTCTCTTCTGTCTCCCTTCCCATAATACACCATGACATGGAGAAGGTCCTCGTAACGTTTGCAGTGACAGATGAAATGGAAAGCCAACGTCGAAAAGTTATGTATGGTCGCAGGGACGGCATTATGGCGGGTAAAATATGAGCTGGGATTACATTCCATTACTACCATTAGCAGTTTCCTGCAGAATATACTTACGATTCTACAGTTTTTATTCAACTGGTCCTATGAAATTACACACGATTTCAGTATCTCTGTAGTCTCATGGTGCATCTTTGTGCTTTTTGGAGCTTTTAAGAACAAGCATTCACTCCTGACTCTTGTTTGAGATGCACAGCTTTAGGCGGTTAACATTCAACAGATGAATACAGCTCATAAAACAGGTAAAGATTGTGGTCTTTTGTTTTGCTCTGCCAAAGAGGCAGGTCCAATTATTGACCTCGCAAGCAGCCGTCCATGTTGGTGCAGTTAGCATAGCCTTGGCTAGCGATATTGCGATGGAAATTAGGAAGCAAGTCAGAGGATTACTTTCGGGGGTCTGCAATATTGCCCAACAATGGACCTCGAGATATTCTGGGATTTTATCAATATCAATAATTAGATGAAAAAAGAATTTGCATTCTTCACAACTGTGTTTGTACATCTTGCTCTTATTAGGATATTAAACGATGATAATGACATGAATTTTAAATGTAATGTAATTGGTATTATTTGCTTAATTTTACTATTAAAACAAACTGAACTATTTCAGTTAACATCTATGTTACCAAAGGAAGATGGGTACATTTTTGAGTCTTGGTCCTCCCGAGCTTTCTTCCTTTTTCCTTTCCACTGTCACCTTAGGCTAATATAATATTGCAAAGCTGCTTTGAGAGAATGGACCATTGTAAAAATCGCTCTAGAAATATATTGGACTTTGAGGTTGACATGAATGAATTTTATGCCGCTAACTTGGCTGGTTTAATGTATCAGTGTGGCCTGCCATTTGTCATAATCTTCATAACTTTTCAGATGGTGAAATACGTAAGTTGCCGAGCTGTCCCATAACAGCAACTGGCATAGTTTGTATAGCTTTTTTGAGCAACATTTGGTAAACAGTTCACTCATGAGCAGTAGTCTATTCTACCTGGCAACAATGGCATGTTGTTTTGTCTGTTGAGTCCCAACCCTGACTTGACTTAATTGGGTCTGGAAAGTAAGTGAGTGAAGAAATAAAGCGATATCTTATTTAGAATATCTTTTTTGTCTTATCTTTTAAGTAGTGCAGGCTGAAAATGAATAGTCACTTATATCACTGCCCATCAAATACCTTCACTAACCGTCTACTCACCATAAACCAAGGTGTATCCATTGTTCCGAGTCCAAAGACGGCGGACATTTTTTGAAATAATCTAAGCCTACACAATTACCAACTAGGCATCAATTTGATCTGGTCTGTTTTAATTACTTGACATGACACAATAGTCAAACTTTAATTGTGTGGGACATGGGCGGTTGACTCGAAAGTGTGATCATCGCATATAGAGTGGCTGCTGCTAAATTAATCCGGTGTTTATTGTTCCAGCATGGGATGCACAATTGATCTACAGTCAATCTACTAAACTGTTCTGTAGCCTCTCAGACCGTAAGTGGCGAGGGTGCAGCAAATGGTCCGAGAGAATGCATATCGATCAATTCGCCTGTGCTGGAAATTGTGCATAAACTCAACAGTTTAGTCTCTGCCTTAATTGCTACCTGATCCGGCTGAATGCAAATCTAGATGTTTTGAGCGTCAACATATTAAATTGGTTAATTTGGGGCAGGATGGTCAGGGCCTGATCGTCTACATTTTTCAGGAATCCACTCAGCATCGTCATGCGCTCACTTGCTCTTTATCTCACATTTGGACTGGAGACGTTTGGACTGCTCTAACTTATTAAGCTGATGTGCTTATGATACTTTTTTGTTTGTTACTTGTGTTTGTGTGGATGATTTTCCAATCATCTCTGAATGGTGTTCGTCAGCGTATGTGCTTGTCCTTTTGTAAGTAGTACTGCTGTGTTTGCACCCACATACCCGTGTATTCTATGTAACCTATAAGTATATTAACTGGTTCACATTCACTAGGTAAGTCTCTTTTTCATCTTTTCTGTGTTGTTCCTAATACTACCAATGCATTTTGACTTCAATGAAACAAAAGGATCTGTTGTTTCAATCACTCATAAATCACATCGCTGTCTCTGCCACATTTAGATATATTTTTAATATTTTTTTGGGGGGAAATACCCTTTATATTCACATTACAGCAGCATCAAAATACTATGTGACGCTGGAAATGTCTGGTTAACAACCATTTTGGCCAGTGACCTGTTTTGCAGGCTGTAATGTGGTGGAAGTCAGACTGCATGCCTGCAAATGAAATTTCAACCATAAATATACACTTGCTCACTCAATTTGTCAACATTTCTTTGGCTGCATGTATGTCTAGCCCACAGAATCACTTCTAGACTAAACTGGGAAGGTTTAAGTGATGTATCTGTTTATTTTGTCTTCTGACAGAAGAAAAGGAACAGTTTGACAATCTGTTCTTAATGTCTTTTTAATGTCTTTACTATATCTACCCATTTCTATTATTAAACATAGACCTACATAGACAGACAGTATATGTTTATATTTAGATTTTAATGCTTGAAAAATCGCACTGTGTCCTAAACGAATATATAGCTCTGTCTGAATTTCTGTCTTTAAACCAAGCAAACTGTTCTTGTTCTATCAGTGGCACCTGGTGGTTTTCAAAATGGGGGAAGCAACTATTTTCAGTTAAAAAAGATTGCTGAATTTTACTGGCCAAACATAGCTTGGCTATAGCAAAGAGACTCTTTATCCCTCTGTGGAGGAGCTCGGAGTGGAACTGCTGCTCCTTCATGTAGAGCATCTGAAAAGGAAGCCTCCTGGAGGTGTACGAGGGATGGCCAACTGGGATGAGAACCCTCCTGTTCTTGATTTGTGATTTAATTGGAGTTCATCAAATAGAGCAGCCAAGATCACAGTGGGACAAACTAAAAAAGGTGCACTGTCCAATAAATAATAATAAAAATATATATTTTTAAATTTAAACATTTTGGTAGTATAAGATGCACCCATCTACATTCCATTTACCATTGGTGACCCAAGATGACGAGTTATCTTTCGGTCATTTTAATGCATACATGTTCACTCCATAGACTTCTAAAAGCATACGAGCTATAATGAGTGTCTGAGAGGTCTGTATTTGGGGCCTTAAAAGCAGATTATGCTGTTCTCTTCACTGGGTGATGTTTGAGTTTAACTAACTAACAGTGTGTGTGTGTGTGTGTGTGTGTGTGTGTGTGTGTGTGTGTGTGTGTGTGTGTGTGTGTTAGTGTGTGTGTGTGTGTGTGTGTGATCTCAGATCATTTGATTTACTAAACTAATGCATTCCGTAAGGATTAATGAATGATATAGACACATCTATGTTATCTATGTTGTCAGATTGTGCAAGGATATGCAAGGAAACTAGAGTATTAGGAGGAAGACCAGGTAGACCCAGGAGTACATTCATGGACCACACATACATTAGCCCAGCCGGGTCTCAAACCCTTGTCACTGAAGGTGTGAAGTGACCAACCAACATAGGATTGTATGGTTACGAATTCACAAAATATTTAAATGTCTGAGTAGACACAGTTAGGTCAGTTATGAGGTAAACACTTTTGTGCTACCAGTTATTAATTGTTTTTTTTTTCATTTTAGTATTATCCTAATTGCACTTCACTCTTTGTAAATAAACAGAGATGATCCTCAGCTTACTTGTTTACTTCAGTTTGCAGAACTCGGTCACAGAGGTGAAACCCGGGTGACGTGGGCGC
Organism: Parotocinclus haroldoi; assembly: GCA_034779995.1. Classification (NCBI taxonomy): domain Eukaryota; kingdom Metazoa; phylum Chordata; class Actinopteri; order Siluriformes; family Loricariidae; genus Parotocinclus; species Parotocinclus haroldoi. The sequence continues at coordinate 1,112 of JAUZST010065274.1, read as the reverse complement.
ATGCTAATCGTGACAGAGCTGTCAGGAGTTTGCCATGTTGACACTCTGGGAATAACGAAATGCATATGGCACAGACCACACTGTATGTATTGTGAAAAGAAAGGTGAACTCCTCGACGTGACAGCACGTCAGAAGGGTCAGACTCAGACAACATGGCAGGATCTCACTTAGGTTATGAACAGTATCTCAAAATGGTCTATGGAACTTGCACTCTCATAATAAACTTTTTCTGGCATGCCATACAGGAAAAGTTCTGCTTAATGCCTGCTAGTTGTCATTAACATCCATCTTTTAATTAATTAAGGATTAAGAAAAATGACTGGGTTTTATTGCAAAAAGCGCAGCAGCCTTACCAGTACGGCGTAATATCGCCTTGTTTAATTTGCTTTTATTAGCAGTGCTATGAATGCTGAACCAGAGTCCAATGAGTCCTTTGTCGATTCATTATCTAGGCTTTTATTTAAAATGCCAGAAATGAATGTGCTTGTCTCTTTATAATCATGCTTCTTTCTTTTAATAATCACTTTTCCTTTCAATTTATATTACCTAATTAATTAAGCCATGCTCAAGCCCCTGCATAAGGGTTCTTCTAATTATCTACGGCTTCCATAAGTAATTTGCTATCGGCCACAGTTTGCGCTGGTTTTTTTTTTGCCACTTTCTTGTGAACAAGGACAGGGTTCTAATCGTCGAGTGCATGTATGAATCAGGATTAGGAATAAGTCTATTAATGAAGCCTGAAACGTTTTATGTGTTTTAAGGTCGTTGCTCCATATGGTGGATTATAAAAGCATACAACTTTATACATTTTCATATGCTGCACCTGGTGCTGCAGAATTAGACGTAAAGGGACTTAATTAATTCAGAACATGATCACAATATCCTAAAATGTTCTAGATTAAAATAATTAATGGCAATATCCTTTGGGTTTTTTTTTGCATTGTTTGTAAGTTATAGGCTCAAATAAATCAAAATCAACATAACGATTTAACTGAATATAAGAAGATATAAAAATGCATATTATATATAATATGCATATAAAAAATGAAAAAAAAAATAATAATGATATATAATATATCATATGCATATAAGAAAATAAAGATATAAAAATA
>JAUZST010065263.1:0-22591 GCA_034779995.1 Parotocinclus haroldoi | reverse complement strand
CTCAACTTGGGATTGGCCTTTTAGATAATTGTATTACTGTAAAGCTGCTTTGAGACAATGTTACATTGTAAAAAGCGTAAAAAGTAGTGGGGCGACAATGTTCTCCACTGGGATAATGGTGTGTGGATCAGAGGAGTCCTCTAGGGGGTCCCATTGGCGAGAGAAAGCATCTGGCTTAATGTTCTTGGAGTCTGGATGGTGCAACAGGGTATACTGAAATCTCTCAAAGAAAAGCGACCAACGTAAATTCAGGTGTTTGGCTGCAGCCGCTGGGGTGCTTGATGGTCTGATGAACCCTAGAGCTAAGGCCTCTTTAATGTACTTCTCCATAGCAACCTTCTCTAGACCTGACAAGGAAAACAAGTGGCCAGGAGGAGGGGCGGTGCCCAGAAGTAGGTTGATTGTGCAATCAAACGAACGGTGAGGAGGTAACTGTTGCGTTTAGCTTTGCTAAAAACCTAGACTTCAAGCACAGAGGAAAGATCAGTAGAGGGGGTTGTGGTGGCCGGTTTGATTTGGTTGACCGGTAGGAGGCAGGACTGTGCATCGCAACCCCCATGAGTAAACAGACCAGGTAAGCTAGTCCATAGCCGGGTTATGTTGGGTGAGCAAAGTGAAGCCTAAAATGATCTGCATAACAGGTGCCATAGTAATTTAAAACGTAATGTTTTCTGTATGGTCACCAATCTGCATGGTCAACGGCGGAGTCTTAGCCCGAACAGGTCCTCCCTTCAGGGGGCGCCCATCCGCTCCGACTAATGGAAGAGGCGTAGTTAACCAGATGGTTCCAAACCCTAGCCTCTGAGCTACTGTGGTGTCCATAACAGTTGTTTACTACCCCTGAGTCCACCCATGCTGACAACGTGTGCTGAGGTGCGTTGTCCCAGGTGAGACCTACCCTGAGAATAAGGCCGGCCGTGGGGGAAGTGTCTTAGCCTAATCCCGCCCCCTGGCCTGGGACCGGCCCTCCCGTTTCCCTGAGGTTGAGGTTCCGCCAGTCTTTTAGCCCCTGGTTTACCGGGCCCCTTGAAGCCACTATTCTGCATAGGCTCCTCCTCGTCTAGGGGGGGTTTGGGACATGGGTAATGGGTGCCCATGCCCCTTGCTGACCTGACCATCTGGAGGTCTCAGCGCTTTCCTTGGCGCGCTGTTTGAGCCTAGTGTCTAAACGACCCAGTAACTCATAATATTGTGCGAGTGTAGTGGGAGGGTCAATGGTGGCCAGAGCGACCTTACTGTATTCACTCAAACCCTGATGGACCATCTCTTCAAGGGTGCCTTGATCCCACCCACTCTCAGCCGCTAGAGTTTTAAATGTAATAATTTGTAATGGAGTGCGAACCTTGAGAGAGCTCTAACAGTCTCGGCCCTGCCTCTTTCCCTCCCTTAGGGGCATAAAAGGTGTCACTTAAGGCTTTTATAAATTCATCTGCAGTACGACATTCCAGCCCATTATGTTGCCATGGCGCAGTGGCCCATGTCAGCACTCGGTCCAATAGCAGGGAAATTATATATGCTACTTTTGTGCACTCAGTGAAACACATCCTGAAGCTTAAAAACCAATGAACACTGTAAAACAAATCCCTGACAGTTCACTGAGTCGCCTGAAAATTGCTCCAGTGGCGGCTTGGGAATATGTGCGGGGGTAGGCAGTGTCATGGCTGGAGGTGCTATGGCGAGTGTGTTAAAACATTCAGCAAGCTCACAAATCATGGTCTCATGACATTGCACTGCGACCTCTCGCAACTTGAGAGCTCGCTGCAACTTGGGGACATCCGCTGAGTCTATTATTGTGGTCACACCTTTCTGTTACGATTTATATAAGGGGGTCGAACTGTCGCAGAAATAATGTGAATAACGCTAGTAGCGAGCCTAAGTGTGGTTGGTGCAGCACTAGTCCGAGCCCACCCTGTCGAGGCGGGATTAAAACTCTGATCCTCAATATGACCTTTAGTGTATCCGCCCACTACACTATCATTAGGTCGGCGCTATGCACATCCCCAAACAGAATATGAGGGAAGGGAAAGTAAGGGCAAACATCGGGCTGATTGCCCCTAAGCTTTTTGGGAGCTGTAGTCTTTTCCACATCAGCCTGTGAACGTCTTGGAGCCTGGTGGTCACAGAGGCAGTGTGGTAACCCGTTGCAGGATGCCTAAACCTAAGCACTCTAAATAATAATATTTATTATTATTATTATTATAATAATCATTCTAAATAATATTTCAATCCTACCTTATGCCTAAACCTAACAGCTCTGAATAATAGCCCCTCGCTAACTATCCCTAAACCTAACTTCCCTAAATAATAGCGCTATTCTACCTACCTCTAAATCTAACCACTCTAAATTATAGCTTCGGTTAACCTATGCCTTAACCACCCTACATGATAGTTCTGTCCTACCTTTACCTACATTCTAAAAATACATATCATAACTCTACCCATATCCATTTGGGATGAGTCATGGACTGGATGGACAGGGAGGACTGTCCTTTCCTGGAACGGATGAGGTCCTTAAGTGGTCGTAAACAGAATAATAATAATAAAAAATTATTCATTCATCATTATATTATTGTATTTTATGTATTTTTTAATTGTTCCATTTTAAGAAATGTATTACAGACGATATATTTTACCGCTTCATGGTGGAAGCCCACCAGTGTCAATCCCACCAGTGAGTCAGCACAAAAGAGGGAGTGATCTCCTGGAAAATATTCCAAAAAGAACAATTAGCTTTTTTATCCCTAACCTAACCCTTAACCCTATGAACATAGCCCTACCTTCTAACTCTAACCCTAAACTCAAACCTTTTCCCTTTTTCTGCACTTACCTTTAGCACTTCCACCAGCACTTCCATCAGATCAAACCCTACCTTAACGTCAATATCCTTATCTCAGTCTTACATACACCAAGCTTTTTTCACACAATAAAAACTGTATTTTAAAAGACATTCAATAACCACAAAAGCAAACAGATATTCGAAGAATATTACCTCGAAGACGGAGTCAGATGTTGCCCTATGCCTAAACCTAACCCCCATTCCTAAACCTAACCCCCACAACCCCTATGCCCAAACCTATCCCCTAAGCCCCTACGCCTAAAGTCTTACCCCCATTCCCATGCACCAATGCTTCCCTGTGGTGTGTCGTGCATGGGGTCTATCAGGAGACAGCTGATATAGCACTTAAACACATTTTAATTCAGCACTTACTTGCCAGCTGTCTCCTGAGAGCCTCCATGCTAGACAGCCATGGGAAGACACGTTTAGAACCCCTACACCCAATCCCATCCTTATTATGTTTTTTAAATCTGATATATCTATCTTCATATAGCCCATAATCATCAACACATAGATACCTAACCCCCCCCCCCAAAAAAAACAAACAAAAAAAAAACACACAAAAAAACTGTTCAGAAGAGGAAGACAGATGTTGCCAGTGCACTTAAAACCCATACTACAGGTCCTTTTTATTAAACATATCTCATATTAATCATATCTCAAACCTAGAAAGTGCCATCCGTCTTGAATATTACCTTGAAGACGGAGTCAGATGTTGCCCGTGCAACCTAAACTATACATTTCCAATAAACCTAACCCCTAATTTTAACCCCTAACCCTAACCACGAACCCTAACCCTAAACTCGAACCCTAACCCTAACCCTAACCCTCTAACTCCATAACCCCCTAACCATAACCTCAATTAAAATCTAGCTCTAAACTTAACCATAACCCTAATTAGAATGTAACCGATATATGAACCCATTTTAAGACTTCCTCCATGACCTTCCCTTCCTCCTGGGTTAATGGATAGATTCAAGATTTAGGTTGTAATTGTCTGTCACCAAGTTCAATGGCACAGTTGTAATGTCGAGGGAGCAAAGTGGCAATGTCCTTAGTGACCACATCCGCACAATTCTCATATTTAAACGGAATGTCAGAAGGAGGGTTTGCCATCGAGACTGAATTCCTATCCCTGGCCTTAAATAACAGGTTCACCCTATCTATGCCTAAACCTAGCCACACTAGATAATAGCTCTATTCTACCTATCCCTAAACCTAACCACACTAAATAATAGTTCTATCCTACTATGCCTAAACCTAACTACCCAATATAATATCTCTATCCTACCTATCCCTAAACCTAACCACACTAAATAATAGCTCTATCCTACATATCCCTAAACCTAACCACACTAAATAATAGCTCTATCCTACCTATTTCTAAATCGAACCACAGTAAATAATAGCTCTATCCTACCTATCCCTAAACCTAACTACTCTAAATAATAGCTTTATCCTACCTATCCCTAAACCTAACCACAGTAAATAATAGCTCTATTCTACCTATCCCTAAACCTAACCACACTAATTAATAGCTCTATCCTACCTATTTCTAAATCGAACCACAGTAAATAATAGCTCTATTCTACCTATCCCTAAACATAACTACTCTAAATAATAGCTTTATCCTACCTATCCCTAAACCTAAGGCCTTAGTAGCCGTTACAGAGTGTACGGTGACACCATTTATATTCGATGTTCAATTGACGACGAGATAACGAACACCTGGGGTCTCTACTATATAAGTACGAGCCCCAGCATTGTTCAGCGCCACGTCGTCAGACACACACAGTATGCTCGGTCTTCAGTTCACTATGTTATATTGTGTAGAACACTAGCGATTATTTATAGCCAGTCAGTAACGGGCTTATAGTGCCGACGGGTGCGTATGGGGGAAACCCCGGAGCTACTTTCAGGTTCAGGGACAGAATCAGGGTTTTTCTCCCCCATCCTATGTTGGCTGGTAAGCCGAGCCTCACTCCAATCGGCTGCGCGACTCAATTTGAGACGCCCCCCTTCTTCATGGACCTCGTGCACCCAAGCTTGGGCTCGCCCCCTGGTGTCCTGAAGTCGATTTGGGAAGCGTCCCAAATTGGGGCCTTCTCATGCTTACTGTACGCTCGTCCTCTGCACATTGCACAGTGCACATTGCCACCAATTTGTGTCCACGCCAACTGTGGGTGCCATTCTCATTTGGGACACAAATTCCCTTTTTTTGGTTGTTGTAATTTGGACAGCCTTTTGCTCTGCCTCTTTTGTTATTTCCCCATTATTATTATTAACAACATACCCTAAATAATAGCTCTATCCTACCTACCTCTAAACCTAACCACAGTAAATAATAGCTCTATCCTACCTATCCCTGTTGTTACATTTTAAGAAATGCATTAGACAAATTATTTTATATATTTATGGCGGTCGTATAACTGTCAACCTTAACCCCAACCCCTAACCCAACCCTAACCTAACCTTAAACCTAACTCCAGAACTCCTATGCCTAAACCTAACCAGCAAGTCCCTATGCCTAAACCTAACCCCCACAACCCCTATGCCCAAACCTATCCCCTATGCCTAAAGTCTTACCCCCATTCCCATGCACCAATGCTTTCCTGTGGTGTGTCGTGCATGGGGTCTATCAGGAGACAGCTGATATAGCACTTAAACACTTTTTCATTGCAGAAGCATTTATTTAATTCAGCACTTACTTGCCAGCTGTCTCCTGAGAGCCTCCATGTTAGACAGCCATGGGAAGACACGCTTAGAACCCCTACACCCAATCCCATCCCTATTATTATTTTTTTAATCTGATATATCTATCTTTATATAGCCCATAATCATCAACACATAAAAAAATAATGATTAGATAATATCACCTAACCCAACCCCCCCCACCCCAACAAAAAAACAAACAAAAAAAAACTCTGTTCAGAAGAGTATGGGTTTAAAACCCATACTACAGGTAGTTTTTATTAAACATAATCAAACCTATCATAATAATCAAACATCAACAATCTCAAACCTAGAAGGTGCCATCTGTCTCGCTCTTCAGCTGTGATAAATACTCTCACAGTGATCCCCAAAATAAATACTTTCATTCTGAAAACCAAAAGAACAAGAGTCAGTAACTTACCTGAGGAGGGCTGGAGCCGATCAGTGGAGTTGATGCAGGCTTGTCCTTTGGAAGGAGAGATCCAATCAGTCAGTAAGCTGATCCTGGGTAGAAGATCACAACAACCAATCATAATTAAATATACTGAGTTAATCCCTACCCATATCGTATCCACACCCAATTAGGAACCTATAAACCACTAATCGATTTTTCAGACACTCTGCCTTTATAGGAACAGTGGAATCTGCAGGAGCTGAATGACTACATTGACACCAATGGACATTTCCTGGCCGATAGAAAGTTGAAAGAGATCAAATCCACTGGACAGTGGCTACAGCCAAAATTATGTTTGATTACTGGGTTTCACAATTAACCAACCCCGAAGACCCAGTCCCTTGTACCTAAACTCTATCCCCTTAAACCTCACCCAACCCTCATTTCCAAACCTAACCCTTAAATTTCTAAACCTAGCGCCGAAATTTAAAACCTTACCCCCATTCCCATGGCTCTCATGTGATGTGTCGTGCATGGGGTCTCCAAGGAGCAAGCCGGTATTTTGAGTTGTTTGATTTGATTGATTTGGATTAGTTTTTTTGTAGCACTTATTTTATCCTCCATGTTGGATGGCCACAGTAAGCCATCTTAACCCATACACCCAATCCCATCCTTATTCTTTATCCTGAAACTTCCCTTTCCTTATCCCAAAATGATCAATGCACAAAAACAATAATAAAATATTATCACTTTACAAAAAATATGTACTTTGTCCAGAAGAGGGAGACAGATGTTGCCAGTGCACTTAAAGCCCATACCAAGTGTATTTTATTAAACGTAATCATTTTTTCAAACCTAACCCTAACCCCCCAATCCTAACCCCTAACCCTAACCCTAGCCCCAACCTCTAACACTATGCCCTAGCCCTAACCCCTAACATTTTCCCTTTTTCAGCTTACCTTTAGCACTTCAACTAGCTGTCTTCTGCTTACCCCCTGGAGTGCAAACCCACTGGGAGTCACTTCCCTTAAGGCCTGCATCCTTACCTTAAGTCCAATATTCTTACCTCAACCTATTAATTGTATTTTAAAACACAATCAATAAGCACCACAAAAGCAAACAGATATTTGAAGCAGAATAAGGCGTCAGATGTTGCCCATGTAACTTAGGAATATAATGGCTACCTAAACAGTACATTTCCTATAAACCTATCCCCTAAGTCTAAACACGAACCCTAACCCTAAACCCTAACCCCTAACCCTAAACCCTGGTGCTGAATTCAGCGCCACACTGGCTTTATTAACACAGTGCTCCATGCAAAAGGGTGATCATAAAGTAATGTCCTTTTTGGACAATGAGATGAGTGGGTCATGAGTCTTTCACCATGGAAGTCCTAGGATGATATTGTAAGCTAATGTATCCAGTACAATAAAACTCAAAGTCTCAGAATGAATACCACTGACACTCAGTGGGGGCCAGGGCTGACTGGGTTCTCATCTACAGCAGACAAGGTGAGGGGAATTTGGAGAACCCTTACTCGAAATTGCAATTGATTGGCTATGGTTTGATGAAGTTCCCTTCAGTTCCCGGGTGGTTTGGATATCTTACCAATTTAGCGTGCTGAGGAAGAGCATGCTTTGAAAGACACCTCTGATCTGGGTGGTCTATTTCTGCACTCACAAAGTACATTTACATTTATCTTATTTAGCAGATGCCCTTATCCAGAGCGACTTACAATTCATACAGTCTTACAGGCCAAGCAGTTGTGGCTTAACGGCCTTGCTCAGGGACCCAGTTGTGGCAGAGGTGGGATTTGAACCCTGGACCTCCTGGTCCATAGTTCAGTACCTTGAACACTAGGCCACCACAGTCCCAGTACATGTTCGTAGTACTCATTTCATACTTCATATTCATCTTCAACTTCAAATATTTCATATTTCATTTGTATTTGATACATTTATGTAATCATCAGCCATGTGCCCAATAACTGTACAATGTCTAATGACAGTATGTGCAAATTGGTATTTCTTTATTTTGGATCTTTTATTTACAGTTTAATCAGTCTGCCTTCAAATTATTTGTGAGATACAGAGTAAGAGTGTTGAGAAGACATGAAACTTCTTTATGTAAATAAAGGAATTTAATAAACTAACGGAGATAATGTAAGTCATATACTTCGTAAAATTTAGCTAAACTCTCTAAACCACTATGATTTTGTTTTGGCACATTTAAGGTCAGCCCATCTATTTGAGAAAATGATTTCTGACTAGGGTGACTTCAGTGTTCTCACGTCTCAAGTTTCTGATCACACTCTAGACTGTTTACTGTTTTTTGAGATTTTTGAGTTGTTATTCTATAATTTAGCATTATGGCTTACTGGCATTCCTTTTTATGACCTGATTTCTGCATTTTGAGGTTTTATCTGTATATTTATGAGCACTTGTACCATCTGCCTATTTTAGGATACTGGATTTGCTTAATGAATTATGGATTGTTTGTGCTATCTGGAGTTGCATCATTTAATTTTGTCCTAGTTTATTATGTAAGGTAGTTTAGCAATGATTTGTGTACCCATGTCAATTTTTTGCCATATGTGATAGTGTTTTGAATCACACTCCATTACAGAGATAGCAGTTTTAATATGAGTCAGAGATTCTGATCTTCTCTTCTGGACTGCTTGTTGCTAATAAAATGAGAATAAAGTCTTGGGTTCTGCCCTTCTATGACATTCACCAGTCACTCATCTTTTGTAATGCACTATAATAGGCATATTTCCTCTCTATTAGCATCCAAAGTTATGAATTGCAATGCAAATTGCTATGCAATTCTCAACATAATTGAATAGAAAAACATGTTTTTTTGCATTTTGATATTGTATTTGTCACAGGATGTAGAAAATGGCGGAGTCAAACGTAGTGTTCCGGAGACAGGCTTGATTTGTGAAATCGACAGGCAAAATCCAAAAACCAGACAGTCCAGAGTAGAAAACCAAAAGGCACAGTGAACAGGATCTGAGAGGGGTGAGACGAAGGCGGAAACGAGCAGCAGAAATAGGTTGGCAACAGTAAGTAACGTGATAATCCAAAATGGCTTAACAGAACGCTTAGAACTCAGAGTGAACCAAGAGACGAGTGAGTGAGGACGGGGTGAATAAATAGTGCAAATGAAAGGAGTGAGATGAGATGCAGGTGCCCCCCTAGAAAGACCCGCTCGGTAAGCACGAGTGAGAGACTTCATGGGCTGGTGGCCTGGGGTGAGCTTGCGAGGGCGACCGCGACTACGGGGATCTGGCCGGTTGGTGTGGGCAGAATGGAACTCCCGAGTTAGGAGAGGGTCAAGGATATCCCAGGAATTCACCCATGACCATTCCTCCGGGTCGTACCCCTCCCAGTCCACCACGGTGTAGCCGTGACCCACGCCTCCGGTAGTCCGGCAGGTGGTGGACCGAGTAAAACCAGGAACCCAAGGCCTAAGGAGAGAGACGTGGAGAACAGGGTGAGTATGCATACTGGGAGTTAAAGGGAGATGGTATGTGACAGGATTTAGGCGTTTCAGAATCTTGAAGGGCCCAATATATTTGGGTTATTATTTTGCACTTCCCTGAAGGTGGAGGTTACGTGTTGACAGCCAAACCCTGTCCCCCAGCTCAAAGGTCTTTTTCTGGCTCCGCCAACAATCCACCTGGGATTGGTATCTGCGGATGTCCCTTGTGATGTGTTGGTGGACCTGGCACCAGACTGAGTTGCTCCTCATAAACCAGGCGTCTACCGCTGGAGCGTTGGAAGGTGTTAGGTCCCATGGAGCAAATGGGGATTGGAACCCGAGGATGCACTGGAAAGGCGTGAGACCTGTGGTGGAATGGCGTAGAGAATTTTGGGCTATCTTAGCCCAGGGGAGGAACTGGGTCGCTGGGATGCTTGGAGCAGTAGAGCCTGAGGAATTTGGTCAGTTCTTGGTTGACCCTTTTACACTGCTTATTCCACTGACGGCCACCACCAGCTTCTCCATAAAGGCTGTCCAGACTGCCGATGTGAACTGAGGACCTCGGTCTGTGTGACTGGCCTCCGGGATCCCGAAGAGGGTGAAGAGCAATGAATTTGTGCACGTCCCTGGGCACGGACTCCCAACAGAAGCGTTACGCCAAGAGTTGCTGCGTCCGAAATGAAATGCGCATTTCTCGGCCTTTACTTAGAGATGGTTGTGGTGTAGTCTCTGGAGCACCTGTCGGACCTGGGTGATGTGTGAGGGAAGGAGATGCAGGTGTTCGTGATTAATATGCGGGTGACGGTGAACGTGTGTGTGCGCGGGTGTGGTCGGTCGAGCAGAGCGTGGATGTGACAGTATTTAGTGCATAGCTGAGCTGGTCAGTTCATGTAGTTGACAAGTAATTGATGTACAGTGTCATCATTCAATGCTTCCATGAAAAACAGTGTTGCTAGCCTGCAGCCTATGGCACCTGAGCTATAAATATAAACATAGGATTATTCATTCATATTATTATCCACTTATTCCTGATCAGGGTTACCTAGCCAGCAGCACTGGATATCATAGCTTAATATGGTCTAGCTGTAGGTTATAGACAAAACTACCTAATTCTGTTGATCCTTAGGTTTTGAAAAAGACAATATTTTCAAGTATTTCCTTTCTACTTTTATCAGATCTCAGTAAAAGCTCATATTGTGGTTAGATATGCCATCATATTGATTCTCATGTTTATCTACTGTGGAAAAGTGGAATTTCAAAATAAAATTAAGCCTACTCCAACAATCTAATTTAACCCATTCCAATCTGATTTAATATGATGTACTTTTATAATAGCTATAATATATCAAATAATGGCGATGCACTTATCAATGTTTTCCCCCCATTTAAAAACAGTGTTTGGGTGTCATAGTGGGCCCAGTTTCAAGTTCCAGTGGTTACTTCTGACTGGATCAATTGCCACATGCAGTGTTGCATTGTTGTCTCTAGCAATCAAGAATTTTCAAGAGCAAATTGTCCCTCACAGCAGATTTTCAGTACGGCTTTCAGTATGGACTCTGTCTGGAGTTTGCATGTTTTCTATGTGTTTGTGTGAGTGTTGTCTGGAAACTTTGATGTTTCCTCTCACATCCCAAAGATGTTAGGTCAACTGGTCTCTATAAATTTCTCCAGCATGCGTGTCCCGCGATGGATTAATGCCCTGTCTATGGATGGTTCCTGCCTTGCACCCTATGCTACCAGTTAGGCTCCAGATCTCCACAACCTAAACTGGATTAAGCATGCATGAAAATTAATGAGTATCAAAAACCCTCTGGCCTTTGCCCAAGCATAGAGCTGAGCTGTGCTAATGTGGATGGCAGGTCAAGCTCAGGTTTCAGGTTTCATCCTACTAAAATGCATATTACATAGCTTTTAAACAGTTTAACCATCCTGAACCCTGCTGCTCCTTTGTGTGTTTGGTAAAAATGGGCTGGGCACCTCAAATCCATTCAGATCCATCAGTAATAATAATGTAGTAATAATAAAGTAATAATGTATTGTATTGTCCAATGTATTGTTTGAAACATTAGCATTAATTAGCTACAGTGATCATTATGTCAGTGGAAGGTTCCCACAATGATATAGAGACAAACTCGTGCATGGGTGTGCATGCATATACATGCATATATGTCACTCTGTCTGAGAAAGCAAATCAAGGCTTCACTGTGAACTTTGGCACTATGTTCTCTAGTGTCGTGTCGTGCTCTCAGCTTCTGCCATCAGACTGTATGACTTCTCTTCCAACATGAAGAGAAATTGACAAGTTCTGTACTTGTTATACTGATTTTTTCATAGCCTCCAGTGAGGCTTGATCGCCATGGAAACAAGCCATTGATGGCTGTGGAGAGGATTTGTGGTTGGAGTTGAAGAACAAATAGGGTGATGAAGCACAAAGAGCGATGAGATGCTTGGACTCAAGCCAACCTACTGTCCTGGGTTGATGAGATGTGATATTTTGAAACTGCCATACTGTAGATCATTCTCTATTCACAGGTTTCACAGTTCTATTAAAATATGCAATTTTAGCTCCACAAATTGTATAATAAATGTCACTATATAAATAATTACTATACAGCCCAGTCGAAAGAGAACTTACATATTACACAAGGACAAACATGCAGGGGCTAAATTCCTCTCATTCACATGCCTGGCACGAACCCACATTAATGAAAAATCAGCACAGTTTGAAGAAATATAAAAAGTTTCACTATGGGAAAATAGACAATAATGTATTTCTTTTGATTTTGTTTAATATAACAAATATTGAAATTTTTGTTAATCATTTAGCTTATCTGCTATTTAACAGAATTTGCGTTATAAGACATGCATAATCATAAGAAGTACGTTTTATTTATTTATTTTTCATTACTGCTTAGAGGGATTTTCTTTATATACTGCTCTCTCTATATACTCTGGTTGTTGAGTCTTCTGTTATACAGTAGTTTCTGGGAATAGTAGGTTGCCCACTATAATATAAATATGTCAGTAATGTATATTGTTTAATTCATGTTTTAATTCAGAACATGGAAGAGGACCATAACTGCGGCCGGGTGGCACAGCACAGCACTCTGCAGATTGTTAACATAGGCCACTCCGTCATTCTTGATAAACGCCTCACCTGTGATTTTCGCAGGGCGAATCCTAGCAAGCCCCGGTAATTGCCCGGTGGTTGATCCTTGGAGTGGGGCGGGGATGTACTGTTAGGACTCACGTCCACTCCCCCTCTCCACCTCAGTTTTAGCTTGCACAGAGCTTTACTCCTTCGTTGTGTGTGTTTCTCCAGTTTCCACGCTGTGTTTTCCTGATTCTAAGACGCTGTTTTCTCTCTCACAGTTCTTGGAAACTGTTCTCCTGAACCTCCTGTGGCTGCAGTCTGATTCTCTCTTCACCGTCCAAACTCCTTCTATCGTCCCTGGAAACATCGCACAAGACACTTTCTATATTTTTGATTGCTTTGATTTCTAGATTTGCGTTATTGTAAATAAATACTACCCGTTATACAGTCCTTGGTTAATCTGTGCTTTCTGCTTTGGGTTTCAGTCTTATGCATGTTGTAAAGCCCTTAGGTCCCCATAAACAAAATGGACAGTGAGTGTACAAGCAAGGAGGTGTACCAAAAAAATGACATGTTAGTATAAATTTACCCCTGTGGTTTAACAGTAGGGAAAATAATATTTAATACTTTTTTGGTTCTGGAACTACACTGATTTATGGCCATTGATTACAACATCTAATCATCACCATTCACAAAATATGACGTATATCTTTTTGGAACACATAGGCCATGTGTATTTGTTGTATGTGAGTCCCCCCCCCCGGTTGGATGAGAAAAATTCACTGTAGAGCTGCTTTAATTTATCAAAAATACTTTAAGTGATCTATAATTTAAAACATTGAATGTGTCATGCTGCTTGATATGTGTGGCCCTTATGGGTAAAGCAAGGGAGGGAGTAAGGAGAAAAAAATCAATTTCAAATCAACATATAAGAGAGGAACCAATTTGAGACAATAAATAAAATACTGTGTTTTAGATGCACTTGCACGTTCAGTCCAAAGGTCAAAATATTCCTATTGTCTATTGCTAATGCAGTTAAAATATTCCATTAATGCAGCCTTGCTAGCTAAGCAGGATGTTGTATGTACTCGAATATATACAGAAAGCTCCCAGTCAAAGTAAGGAACGTCACACCTTACTCGAATAAAAGAAATTTATTGCATTTTATTTCAAATTTATTTAGATAAACTTCCTATTACTCTATAGAACATGCAATTTAAGTCCAGACTAGTTGTGCAGTTTAGCTGTTGTTATTAATTAGTTATTATTGTGAATGAGGACTATTATAAAGCTAAATTACACTGACACTACATCAGTTAAAACATTTCTTCTTTTAATTACCAAAACATAAAAACAAAAAACAAAAATAATAAATTACCAAAAATTGTTATTATTATTATTAGTATCATCATCACTACTACTACTACTACTACTACTACTAGTAGAGGTAGTAGTAGTAGTAGTAGTAGTAGTAGTAGTTGTTGTTGTTGTTGTAGTAGTAATAACAATATTTTCATTATTGTTTGGATAAATTAAATGTTTTAACTTGTGGAAAAATATTCAAGCTGAATCAGTTATTACTTAAATGTTCAGTAATTCTTAATGGAATTCATTTTTGAATTGTTTATGGAATGCTGCAAAATCTGACATTATTTCCAATATAGTGTAACGTACAGTTATTGAATTACATTATACATATGACAAGTGTATAGTTTATTGAAGATAAAGTCTTTAAAAGGACAGCCTAAAATCATACGCAATTAAAGTAATAAATGAACACTAGCAACTGAAAGAATGAGTTTCAGTCCATTACTTCCAGATGAGCTACTCTTCCTGCAATTGTTAGCTCAGTGCTTAAATGACTTTCTACTTTCTAAGCCATTATGTAGAAAATTGACTGCCTGGTGAAAAGCAGCGAAAATTACTCAGTTAAAGTAATGGATACCTGAAAAACCTACAAGAGAGAGAAATGTTGCAAAGACAGAATCCTTTCATCTGTCTTTCATATTTAATACACATAGCAGTGTATATGAAAAGATGTATGCCAGGTTTTTCGGGCTTAGCAGTGTTTCTTCATAATATCAAAGCATTGAATACCTATAATAAGTTCAAGAAAGTCTTTGATCACATGGATCATGGATGACGCTCAAACTAGGGGAGAACCATGTACTAAAAACCGTATCAGCCTGCAGTACCTGGAATGAACCAGTCCTTATAGTTGCAATCTGGCTTTCATACCCTGACGACTGCACAGGCTTGCCTTAATCATGCACACCTATCCAAGGATTAATGAGGACTACTTGTATGCTTTAGGAATTCATCAGACACAATTATTGTTTCTGTAACAATAACAGTTATTGTTATTGTTAACATTTCTGTTTCCACTGGATTTATCCACAATGTAGATACATATATACACATACACTTCATATAAATGACAATAGCTTAAAAGCTAGCATACTATATATGTTTATTGTGTTAAGTTGGCCCTTCTACAGTCTAAAGAATCTTGATCATGATTGGTCTTTTTGCGAGTGTAGCTGCCAAGAAAACACTATTACAGAAGGGAAGCAGGTTGAAAATGCTTACAGAAAAGGCTTTTGTTCTGGCAATCCTTCCAAATAATCTGTTTCTATGGAGGTGGTGTCTGATGGTGGTTTTGCAGACTTACTGAAGCCAATATACTATTTTTTCTTCAGCTCTCCGACAGTGATCATAAAATATATTCCCTAACCGTGATCATGAAATAAATGGTCAAGTTCAAGTTGATATGTTTTAATCATTGCCTTCAGTGTAAAAATGGGCTTTTTCAGGAGAGTACCAATTTAATTTGCATTTAATTCCAAATTTCATTTAAAGATTCCCTAAATTATGAAGGCCATCACACTGTTGTTTGATATGAATTTTGTGTTCTCTTAAACATTAACACTGGCTGTGGGACAAATAGACAGGAAGTGCAGTACCAACCATACATGACCTCCAGCTCAAAAAATATTATTAGCATAATGATAAATCATTTGAAAAGAAGAAAAAGCAAGAAGATGTTAGACAGTTCTAGTAAGTGAAACAATGCAGCCATGCCATGCCATGACTATGGCATGGGAATATATAGGACTAGTACTATACTATAACTATATTCCATGGAATAAATGGTGTTGCAGAAATAAAATGCAGGAATGGATAATATTAAATTAATCAATTTAGCGAATAATTGACTATGCAACCCTATAATCAGCAGGCTTTAATGTATTGTGTGTTGTAACACATATCTTCTGTAACAAGCATAAAAACATGTGGCATGTGTCACAGTAAGCCTATTGCCAGCTCCAACCAGGTGGTATCATATTTTTGGCACTAACACAACACTGAGCCTTTGGTGCCAAACACCCTGTCACCAGTTTGTAATTGGTCTCTTCATAAACAAATTTTTCACAACACTAATACCCCTGAATAACAGCACTATCTAATCCAATGCAACCACACTTTTAAAGGCAAGTTATAAAGGTTGTACACCATCTATGGATTTCTTAAGTGTGTTCATGTGACCCAGTGTGCACATCTACTTTCAACTGTTGCCAAGGTTTAGTGCCAGAATATCTGCGTGACTACTTCAGTGCACTCTCCATAGAGCCCCAAATGCTTTGTTCCACCGCTAATCAATTTATTTCTCTTTTAGTCAAGGTGCCATGTTCATTTGTTTCCTGGACGGGTTTGTACTTACCCCCAACCCCATCCTATTTCCGCCATTAATGAATTTAATTCATTTTTGATTATGCATTGAGGGGCTCATTAGGGAGAGATGGACCAGGATAAACAGCTGGCTCTCAGAGCGTGTAGTTGTGCATGTGAGTGTGAATGTTGTGTTTAGCACTCTCTTGCAGTGTAAGCTAACGAGCCACCCACAGGCTGTACCATTTAATGCCTCATTACTTAACTAGCACTCAGCTTTATACAGCTTGTACGGCTTACACATAGCCAAATGAATTCTGCAATAGCACTTCCATTTTTTATTCAGCTGTTTCCAAGCTGTTCTTATCGAGGACCTGCTCTTGATTGCAACTGTCCACAAAACAAGGAAAACCATGTGTAAAGGGAAAAGTACTTGATGGTGTACTTATTTGTCATACACTCAAAACACACACCGTTTCTTTTATTTCCGTGACTTTTATTTAATTACAGGCTGTATAAACCCGAAATATGTCATGTTTTGTCTGGTCAACTTAATCTTGTTTGTTGATAAAAAAATCATTCCTGCAGCATATTGCAAAAAAAGTTGGGATGGTAAAACATTTACTGCTTTGTAATGTTGCCAGTCCTTTTCACAACACGTCATATATCAAGCGTATTATTTTGCCCCATTCTTCCTCAACACGCATCTTAAGAATGTAATGTTGTTGTTGTTAATTGTTGTTGACACATTTACTATTGGGACAGGACAGAACAGTCAGTCAGGTCAGTCCAGTACCTGTAATACCTTTGTAATGTGTGCTGCATACATTTTTCATTGACTTGTTGAAAAATGGATGGACTTCTCTGGAAAGGATGACACTTTGAAGGCAGCATATGTTGCTCCAAGATCTTTTCTACTTTACTGCTGCCACCACAGAAGTGTAAATGACCTTTGCAAAGGGCCCCATACCATGACAGAGCCTGGCTTTTGGACTTGTTGCTAATAACAGTCCCTTTGTGTGTTCCTTTCTGTCTTTGATCCAGAGCACACACACCTATGTTTTTTTTTTTTTCAAAAAAGACCCAGAATACTCATTCATTTGTCCACAATTTGTCCATGCTTTTATTGTGTGATGGTCCATGCTAGATACCTTAGAGCCCAGAGATGTCACACGTTGCTTCATGGTTAGAATAAGGATTTATTTTTGCACTGAAAAGTTTTAGGTGATATCTGTGAATGTAACTCCGGATTTTAGTGCTTGTTTTGCCAAATGAGTCCCTTGCCCATGTGGTTATATCAGCTATTGTTGAATTGAAGTTCTTGATGCAGTGCCTTCTTAGGGAAAGATTCGAGAAGATCAAAGATTATAGGTGTACAGCTTAAGCATGCACCCTTGGCCTTAACACACTGAAATTCATCCCAATTTCCTGAATTGTTTAATTATATTATGCATTAATATTGCATCAAATGCATTATTTTTAGATTATAAATACTACATCTCACTATTGCAATAAACAGTTTTAAAATAATAGTTTAAAGAGAATGTCAAACTATAAAGCTTAGCTTCACATACACCAGCAAAAGGACAATACACAATATTGGACAAAAATACTGAACTTTTAAGGCCTTTGCTTTTAAATTTGTTGAAACATAACATTTACCAGAGCATTAATGATCAAATATGCTGGACACTAAATTGTAGTATTTTTAAATCTGAACTGAATTTCAGGGTGTATGCAGATCACAATGATATATTTTCTTCAAGAAACATAACAGTTATATAGATAATTTTATGACCATCTGTAACTAATGTTATAGCTGGGACAAAACTTTCCTACAGTTAGTTCTTGTCGTTAATTTGTTCGAGAACACTTGTTGAGAACCAATAACTACCAGTAATGAGTAAGTTCTTCCCACAAAGAATATTGTAAACTGAATTAATTCATTCCAGACACTCCAGAAGATTCAGACTCTCAGGGCACTCTGATTTATGAAGGGGTTACATTCTGAAACAAATCCATCATGAGTTAATGCATCATGAACTGAGGAGTTTAATAGTATATACAGTATCATAGCAGGGTCAACCTTATTGTTTAACTGATATATTAACCAACATTTGGCCAAAATCATGAACACAAAAATAATTTATAAAGTGTTATAAAAACGTATGTCGAGACACACTTTGCCTCAATGGGTAGCACCGCCACTGTACAGCAAGCAGGTTCAATCCCAAGGTAGGGTGGCCTGGGTCTTCCCTGTGTCTGTGTGGGTTTACTCCGGGTACTCCAGTTTCCTCACACAGTCCAAAGACATACGTATTAGATAAACTGGTGACTCTAAAGTGGCCCTTAGTGTGTGACTGTGTGTGTGCTCTACGATGGATTGGTGCCCCATCTAGGGTTGTTCTTGCCCTTGCACCCAAAGTTGGTAGGCACCGGCTGGACCGAGATCCTGTGTCAATTAAGCGAAAGATAATGAAGATGAATGAATAAAATGTATGTAATTTATTGAGTAATGGGTTCCAAGTGAAAAGTCATAGTAAACGATTACTGTATTTGGTGAATTAATTCAAATGTTAATTGATCTGAATGGAAAAGTTACCTAGAGGAATCAGTCCTTCATTTCCTTTCGGTTGCCTGTATTCATCAACCTTTTTAGGACTCATGATACTTATTTGCACTAAGAATACTGTTGAAAACTGATATACTGAATCACTGAGTACTGAATCATGAATCGTGAATCAAGTTTCAGCTGGAATGAGTAAGCAAATGAGAACTGATACAAGATTTACTAGTCAAAATGCGTCGAGAACCAACTTGAAGAACTGATTAGAATTTAATGTTACCTAGACAAAACAATTAAGCTGTTTTTGCAGTGTTTAGTTCTTAGATTATTTACATATTATCTGTTGGTTCACTCATAAGAGCAACTCAAAAAGCCATGTGCTGGTAAATTCCACACATTAATCTTTGTAAAAGAGATTTATTATGACAATAAACACTGAGATCTGTCTGTTAAGAAGGCTGATGGGACTGACAGAAAATAGAAAAAAAATACTGATAACAGACTTTATTATGTCAGCTAAATAGCCTAACATAAAACTGAAAATTGTATTGTGCCTAACCACTAGAGGGCATCTGACAATTTTGGCATCTGTTCCCATCCACATCCCATGCTACTGCACTACCGAAACACTATACATGAAGGTAGACCTGTATTATCTCTCTAAGTACAGTTCAACAGAGTCATATGTTATTACTCAACCTGCATAACCTAAACAGGTTTAATAAAGTGTAATTTTGTATTGCTTTGTGTAATGAAAACAATAATTCGCAGGAGAGGCCCCATGTTGCTCAGTTTTGCTGTGACATTTCAAAATAATAAATATGTAGTAACCAGGGAGTGTGTGGTGAGTTCTAAATATTAATTGCATTTAATCACAAAAAGGACACAGGGCGGTTTATGAATAAAAACAGCCCTGTGTGGGCAGCAAATTCAGAATTACATATGCTTTGTTCACCTTGCTGTCACTGTTCATTTTGAAATTAACATTGTTTTACATGTGATTTGCAACTGCTGTATGAACATCACTTTAGTTTCAGATTTGGGTGCTGTTTCCTTGTAGGATACTAACATTTTAAATGCTGAGCGTAACTTTGTGGATGTTGTTGTTATGCTACCCTGTGTTCTAGCAGATGCAACATGTTAGACAATGAGCACATCGAACTCTGGTTGGCACACTAGTGGGGTAGAATAATATAACAGACAGTGCAAGCAGACCTACACTGCATATGGCTGCAGGACACAGAGACCAACAAAATCATATACATCGCATGGTATTGTCATGGGGTTGTACAACACACTGAAATTGTGCAATACCATGACAAATCAGTGCAATAAGGCAACCCCGTATAAACAGTACACTGACCATCAATTCATTTACAGTTTCATTGTTAACCACCTCAAAACTCTGCCTGGTGTGATTTCTATATTGTTCATGACGTACAACTGTTTATTACACTGATTTCTCTATGTCACTGCAGACAGTATGAACTCAAGATATTTCATGTTTTGTCTGGGCAATTTAATTTCATTTAACCCATTTCTGCATTCCAGGTCAGCAATGTCTCACACACACTGCTCAGGCGACCACACCCAACACAATACACACTCATTGTCACCATCTTTCTAATTACACAAACCTGGTTCCAATCATTTCACTCCTTTATATTCACTCCCTTCACCACTCTTCCCTGCTAAAGTCATGGCTCACTGCCCGTTTCTAAGCGCTTACCATTTCTGCATTGATTATTACCGGGTTACTGACCTTTGTTTCCACTATCCTGACTTCGCTTTCGTCTCGCCCTTCGGAGCTTACGCCTGTCATCCTGTTTGTTGAGATTGTGTATGATCCTGAACTGTTTCCTGACGCCAATTTTGCCTGCCATTTAAATAATAAACACCTGTGTTTTTCTGTACATTGCGTCTGGGTTTGTCATCTTTGCGCTCGCGTTACAAGCAACACATTCCAAAAAATTTGGGACAGTAAAGCTTTGTAATATTGTCATTCCTTTTCATAACACTTAATATTTTTGCACTGAGGATACCAAGCAAAAATAACAAGGTTTTTGAGGTGATATTTTGTATGATTACTCTTGCAAACACACCTTAAGATGTGCATTTTCTGTTTCCAAATTCTCTGCACATTCTCTTTTGGGGACAGGTCAGGACATCAGGTAGGCCAGCCCAGTACCCGTACCCTTTCCTTCCACAGTCATGCACACATGTAATGTATGCAGCATGTTGTTTTGCATTGTTTTGTTAAAAAAATATTGGGTGGCCGAGGAAAAGATGACATATTGAATAAAGCATATTTTGCTCTAAAATATTTAAGTCTAAAAATTGTTTCCTTGCAAATCATGTGACCATCAAAATCGATTCAAAGTAATACAACCTTGTCACAGTCCAATCACCTACACATGCTCTCATTGGAAATTACCATTTTAGTACCAGGTGAATCATTAATTAATTCATTCATTTTCTTATCCGTTTGTTCCTAGTCAGGGTTGCAGGAAGGCTTGTTCCTCTCCAGCAGCATATTGTGCAAGGAACAACCCTAGTTAGAGCACCAAATCATCATAGGGAATAAGTTTTATTCTTATATTTAATATCTAAGCCACCCAAGGAGGATAGGTCTCTTTTTTAGTCTTCAGTCTTACTTAGAATTATCAGGTAGTTTTACCTTGCCACTCTTTCCCTAGGTTTGCTCAATTTGGGCTTGGCCATAGAAGATTATCTAATACTGTAAAGCTGCTTTGAGACAGTGCTCCATTGTAAAACGTATTATATAAATAAATACTAATTCTTAACTACCCAGTGAAAATCCAGGCAGACATGACATGTCTAAGCCATACGTCTGGACTGAACTACGGATCTCTATCTGTAGAAAAATACTACACATTAGGGTTCACATAAGCGCATCTCTACCAAAATGTAACAAAATTATGCAACCAAACCGCTTTTCCAGAGTGAGCTACAGAAGTGCTGGAATTCTCATTAATAGAGTTAAATATGCATTAAAGAGCTATAGGCCAATATCATAAAACTGAGATAACTGAGGAAACATTGTGGGTAAATAAAAGAAACACGATGAAGAGATGATCAGACAGATAGGAGAAGTTCACCACAAAAGATATGAGGTACAGGGTAGATTTGTGTTTTCAGGCAGGAGGGGAATTACCCATTTTAGCTTTGTAGGCAAGCATCAGTCTTTTAAATCAGATGCAGCAGCTACAGGAAATCAGTGAAGGGAATGCAGCAGTGCGGTGACCTGAGAATGCCTGGGTTGATTGAACACTAGACATGCTGCAGCATCCAATATCATTTGCAAGGCTGTTATTGGGGGAACCCTGAGGTCACTAGATATGACAAGAGAATGGACAAGCACCTGAGTGGCATACATAGAAAGGAATGATCAAATCCTCCAGATGTATTTCTTTCTAAACTCAAGTTTCACTACAAGAATGGCGAATGCCTGCAAGATGAAAACATTAACCCTAGTTTAATGCTTTGTATTTACATAAAATATGTGGCCAAATTATTTGGGAGGAATAGTCATATGTGTAAGCAATAACTACTTTGGTTATACAGTGTTCCCTCGCCACTTCGTTGTTAACCTTTCACGTACTTGGTGCCTCGCGGGTTTTCAAAAAATAATAATGGAAAAAATATATCGCAGATTTTTGCTGTTTCGCAGGTTTTTGCGGAACTTTTACATAAAAAAAAAATCACAAAATTTATAAAAACATATTAAATATTAATTCTCACAATAAATGAATGTTATAAATGATAAAATATTAGGATTTACAGTAAATAGCTGTTGTGTCTACTCAATGTGTAGGA
>JAUZST010065252.1:0-22593 GCA_034779995.1 Parotocinclus haroldoi | reverse complement strand
CACACACACACACACACACACACACACACACACACACACACACACACACACACACACACACACACACACACGCGTATACATATATATACAGTGAAGGAAATAATTATTTGATCGCTTGCTGATTTTGTAAGTTTGCCCACATACAAAGATATTAAAAGTCTATAATTTTTAATAGCGCATTTTGCAGAGAGAAACTTAATATTTGGTGGCAAAACCCTTGTTGGCAAGCAAAGCAGTCAGACATTTTTTGTAGTTGATGACGAGGTTTGCGCACATGTCAGGAGGAATTTTGGTCCACTCCTCTTTGTAAATCATCTCTAAATCAAAGATTTTGAGGCTGTCACATGGCAACTGGGATCTTTAGCTCCCTCCATAAGTTTTCTATGGGATTAAGGTCTAGAGACTGCCTGGGTCACTCCATGTCCTTAATGTGCTTCTTTTCAAATCACTCTTTGTTGCTTTGGCTGTATGTTTTGGGTCATTGTCGTCCTGGAAGACCCAGCCACAACCCATTTGTAATGTCCTGGCGGAGGGAAGGAGGCTGTCACTCAGGTTCATGGCACTATCCATTCTCCCATTGATGCTGTGAAGTAGTCCTTTGCCCTTAGCAGAGAAACACCCCCAAAACATAATGTTTCCACCTCCATGCTTGACAGTGGGGACATTATTTGGGTCATAGTCTTTCCTCCAAACAAGAGTTAATACTAAAGCACTAAATTTTTGTCTCATCTGACCACAGCACCTTCTCCCAGTCACACCATCCAGGTGTTCTTTGGCAACTTCAGGTCCGCACATGTGCCTTCTTGAGCAATTGAGGGCACTACAGGATCTATTACGATGTAATGTGTGACCAATGGTTTTCTTGGTGACTGTGGTCCCAGCTGCATTTAAATCATTTACAATTACAAATAATTAATTCCTGCACTGTATAAACACAGCTAGTTTAATGCTTCAAATGCTAAATGTATCAACAGATGAACCTCACAAATATACATATAATGAACATTTGTATGTTTGTATCTGTGTGTGTATGTGTATGATGTGTGTTTGTGCTTAAGTTCAGTGGTCAGGGTGTGAGTGGCACAGTATCTGCAGTCTCGTTGTCATGGTAATGTTATCGATGCACTGCTTCACCACCAAGGAACACCTGTCCACTGCCCAACTGGCACACACACACACACACACACACACACACACACACTCACACACACAAACATGCACACATATACACAGCTAGTTTAATGCTTCAAATGGTCAACGTATCAACAGATGAACTTCACAAATAGACGTATAGTGACACATTTGTATGTTTGTATCAGAAAAAACTGAAATTTTTCTGGTCCCTTAAAACTGTCTCTTTAAGAACCAAAAGAGTCAAATGGTTGTAGGTGTAGCTGCTTTGTTTGATCCACTCCGGTGCAAAACATACTAACATACAACCACCACATCAGTGTCAGTGCTAAGAATGATCCACCGCCCGCATAGTACCTGATCTGTGCTGGTCCTGACTATTAGAGGACAGAGTGAAGGGGACGAACAAAGTATGTAGAGAAACAGATGGACTACAGCCTGTTATTATAGAACTACAACGTGCTTCTATATAATTAGTGGAACTCATGAAATGACAACAATTGTTGTACCTAATATAGTGGCATGTGAGTGTACAAAGAACATCTGTACATGTCTACCTATGAATATGGAATATAGAACTGTCTTGGTGTCCTCTTGATATCCCATAATTGCAGGCAGGCTAGGTAAGGCCATATCTACAGGAGCTCCCAATATTCTAAGCCACAAATGAGCAGAAATTGAATATCTGAGCCTCGGTCATTATGACCTCAGAGAATTATTCAATACTGAACAATCTCTGGAAAGTACTTCCAACCAGTGCAAACGTGCCTTGGCTTACTGATTACATTTGTACTCATTGTTTCCTCTCTACATACCTTCTTTGGAGTAGTAGATGATCTCGACCTTGCGCTCCTCTGAGCCCAGCAGGGCCTGGGCCAGCTGTGCCAGTGAGCTCTTCATGGTCCCTGGTCCTGCCAGGAACTGGCATGTGCATGGCTGCTGCATGATCTCAGCCCTGGAGAAGCCAAACATCTGGCAGAAGCCGTCGTTACAGTAAATGATGGCACAGTTCTTCATCTGAGCATTGGCGATCAGGAACTTACGATCTGAGAGAAACAAAAGATGACAGAAGGGTAAATACTGTGAACTCAATAATAAACCTTCATTACTACATCTACATTTACGGAATTTTGCATACGACCTAATCCAGAGCGACTTACAGCTGATACAGTCTTACAATTCAAGCAATGGTAGGATAAGGGCCCTGCCTAAGGACCCAACTGTGGCAGCTTGGCAGAGGTGGGATTTGTAGTCCCTGAGCCATAGTTTGAAAATTCTTATATAGAGTTCTAGGCTTTAACAATATGCCCTCAGGCAGGCTGCACCATCTGCGGACAGAAAAGTGAGTTGGTAACGTTCTTTTTGTTTTTGTTAACAGTAAATGTTTAAATTAGATTTTTTTTTAAAAGAACTTTATAAAAAACACAAAGATAAGACTAACTGTAATATTCAGTACAGTGCTGCACCTAAATGTTTTCACATTGTGTTTTATCCGTCCATCCATTATCTTCTGCTTAATCCACACAGGGTCACAGGCTAGTTGGTGCCCAACCAGCAGCTCTGGTTGCAACTCTTGGGGCAAGGGCAGGAACAACCCTAGACGGGGCGCCAATCCATCGTAGAGCACACACACAGTCACACACTAAGGGCCACTTCAGAGACACCAATTAACCTAAGGTTCATGTCTTCGGACTGTGGGAGGAAAACGGAGTACCCGGTTATTACTGACTAAAATAAAACACTATGTGCAAAGTGTCTACTGTTTCATAGAGGTTTGAAAAAACAGGTCTTCTGTTGTTGTTCAGTAGAGGCAGAGTTCAAAAGAGAGATTAGGCTGAAGCAGTTGTCTAAACTATGAGTCCTAAACTTATGGGAAACAGGATGGATCATGGCATCATGTCTGTGCTTTTCATCCTCTATGTAATTAGCAGGAAGCACATGGTGTGTCTGTACAGAACCAGTGATTGCCGGTGTTATTTCTGCCATGACATCTCAGCAGGGCTGCTGCTGAAAACCCCAGCGAACAACACCCTGATCCCTTAATTTATCTACCCCTTTAAACATCTGCCTCTTACGAAAGCAAGTCATATGTAGCATGACTGTGACCATAAAGGATCCTAATGGAGAGTCAACAGAACCCTCGACCTGTTAGTGCTCCATCTTTCCTCCACACTGCTGATAGTTCAGTGTTAATTGTTCTGCCGATGAGAACTTCGCATGTCAAGCTCATTATCATTCTGGAAATCTGCTGCACTGCGCGATTGTTGCCTAGCAGCCGCCAAATCACACTCATATTCATTGAGTGGAGAGCTTATTTACACAAACTGACAATTTTATCAAACAACACAGATGATCAGTCATACAGTCACACTGAGCAGTACTTACAAAAAATAAAACAAAACATAAAAAATGTACAGTAGGATAAATTGATATAATAACAATGCATTCATACTAAATAAAAGCCAAAACTAAAACGTCAAGTAACAGTCAATTAATTTTATTTTAAAAACTATTTTTTTTTTGGTCACAGATTTGGCTCGATTCCTGACCTGGACCGCCTGTTTGTATGTTCTCCCTTTGTCTGTTTCGGGCTTTATCTGAGTAATCTGCTTTAATCCTACTGTTCCTAAAATACGTGTCAGATCAACTGCTATCTCTAAAGTGCCTGAGCTGTAAATGTTAAAAGAATAAGGGGAAAAGTTCAACCAAAAATGTACTAAGGTTTCATGTAATGACTCTAAAAAAGCAGCATTTTATTTTATTTCATTAAAGAAGATCATCAGGAACGCAAATGAAAAGTCAAAGAAAGTTGTTTGATTTTGAAAACTCAATTATGGTGATTCAAAATCAAACAACTTTCTTTGACTATATACGTGGGGTGAACAGAAAGTGAACGAGAGTGCCCCCACAATGACTGTTCATTAGGATGTATGGTCCCCAAGAGTGCCAAACACTGACAGTGATGGTGCATGAACAGGATTTTGTGGATTATTTAATGTTCATCCATTTTATCTTCGTACCGCTTTGCTAACTGGCTCAGTTTAGCTTTCACATGTTTTTTTCTGTGACAGAGTTAATTTTAGACATTTTCTCTCGTCCTTGCATTATCACCGTCACCACATCGCAGATGCTGTTTTCTTAAGTTCTCAGGGTAATGAGGTTACAACTGTTTTCTCCAGCTCTCTAATTATTTATATCATTACCACAAGATGACAAATATTTCCACCTGATAACGACATCATTAAATTAACTTAAAACGACCAAAAATAACAGAAATCTTAAGATACAGCCTTATGCAAATGTAACGGCTAACTAACCCTATGTGTATATTAAGCTGCACTTGTTGATATCACACTTGTTGCTGTTTGTTAGATTGTGGTTACAAACCCATCAATGTTCATAAACATGCATGCATTAACCACTGCATGGTGTTAGTGAGGAAGATCTATAACTGCCTTATTAACATACATACTGTAAATAACTGCACATACACACTATCCCATATGTAATTATAACATTAGTACAACAAAAACCTTTAGTCACATTTTAGATCTCAAATACTAAAACTACTAAATATTAAAATATCATTACTACATAACAAAACTATCAAATACTAAAATATGTTCATTACTAAACACTTAATAACTTAACATACTCTTAACTTATGTATAAAATAACGTAATACTTAACCTTTACTAATTTACGTATAAATAGTTTGACAAATTTTATGATGTAAGCTGACACTGAGCTTCCTCTCTATGAAAGTCCAGCAGCCGCCACTGGATCTATTCTACACAAAACTACACAATACTGCTAAATACAACAATGTAATAACTAACTGTCTAAACACAAAATATTTTAATCATTAAATACTAAAACAACTAAAAATTAAAACTTATTAATTACTAAAGATAATAGGAAACTTTATTACCAAACGCAAATTACAAAACACAAAAACCTAATAATTACCAAACACGTAAACTATTGAATACTAAATGTATTAATCATACTACGTCAAGCTACTAGTATTAATAAACTAAAAACTAAAGCATTTTTTATTTAACTAAGACTTAAACCACTAAATACTAAACTTTACTAAGTACTAAAGAGTAAAACTGATAAAAACTGCAAAAAAAGAAAATGTTTAATCCCTAAACACTCAATACTAAAACTGGCAAATTACGAAACACTTAAATTAGTAAATAGTTACTTACCGTATATTAATTACAAGAACAAATGGCATGTTTTATTAATATTATTTACATAATTTGGCCTGTTCCAGATGATCCAGCTTGTTTTTGAACGCTTTATGACTTAATAAAACAATATGCTGGATCCATTCATCCATACCGGTTTCAGGACTGTTTCCACACTGAACCATATTAGGTTGTTTTAGCACAGCAACATTCAGAAAGTACAAACACTCACAAAGTAAAAATACTTAGAAAAGAATAGGTCATTACTGACTTAAAATGAAAACTGCCATTATAGCATCATATTGTCCAGCCCTGGCTGAATTTTAGGTTTCAGAAGGTTTTCAGATATGCTTAAGTTTTAACGGACATTTTTTTCAGTCTGCGCCTCTTCAGTAGCTCAGCTATACGAGTTGGAGCAATTTCTCACATTAGTCTGATCTAACAAGTGTCGAGAAGAGCTTTGTATAACACAGACCCTGTGCGCCCCACTTCAAATGGTCTTCCACCACTGTGACTAAGAAAACAGGGATAAGCGTTTATGAAAACATTGACCAACATCTAATATGGGAAATGGCACTTGAGCAACATATCTTCATGTGCAACATGTAAAAGGGGAAGGAAAGCAGCAGTGACATGCAAGCGCACAAACACAGAAACCACACCCAATTCATTACTCCAGCACATGTGCTTTGCATTCTCTTACATTTTCCGAATTTCATTTGCAAAACAAATCACGGCCGCAGTGTGTGTGTGTGTGTGTGTGTGTGTGTGTGTGTGTGTGTGTGTGTGTGTGTGTGTGTGTGTGTGTGTGATTATCAGAGCCATTGAAGATCAAATAGAATAGAATTTTGAAAACTGTGAATAATGGAGGGCAGGGATTGACTCTTCATGCAAACGTCTGGCACCACTGGTTTGTTTGTGAGATTTACTAAAAATTGGGGAAAAAAACGTCGCCAATGCAAAGTCAGACTTTAGTCAAGTTATCTGCATTTTGCACATGTCAGATTTGAGGTCTTATAGGGTCTTTTAAATTTCCAAATCAGCCTCATTAGGGAAACTGCTTAGGATAGCAAGTAGGGAATGATGAGTCTCTTAACACAATGGGTGAACCGGAACAAACCAATTGCAAAATCTCTTTACCACTTTCAAATATGCTGCGTGCCAGTGAACATGTGCACGCTATGACTGCATGCCAAGGTTGCCAGATCACTGCGTAAATGCACACCAACAATTACCTCTAGTAGGAGCAATCGTCTCTCGGAAGATGCATCAAGTCTCAATGTTAAGCAGTGAATCAGGAGATGAAGAAATTACATTGGTTAATGTACTCCTTTCTTATGTTTAGTATAAAACATGACATGCTGTGCTAAATAAGTACCATCTTTTCTTTACATATTGTATGTTCTCTCTCTTAAATTCTGCTTAGTTTTAACCACTATAATAAACGTAGTAATTAGGTAACATTTATTATCCAGGCATTTTCAATCTTAGGTCTCTTGGGACTGTGATTTAAAAATCTTTAATCTTAAAAAAAAAATTTGAAAATCTTAGTCCTCACAAGGTTTCCTCCCTATAATGTTAGGGTTTTTCCCTTGCCTACGTGTTTGTAAAACTGCTCTGAGACAGTGATATAGAATTAAACATTAGATTGGCTTGAACAAATTGACTTGACTTGACATGACGATATTCCAAGGCTTGGTTTTGCAGGGGGTTCTACTGCCCGGTAGAACCAGGATTCCGAAACAAGTGTAGTCAGGTCCAATCTGTAATCAGATTAGAACTAAATGGAGATATTATAAACATAGAGAACATAATGCATTAATATGTCTTGTGTACACTTTCCTTGGCTGCTGATTTCACTACAGGTGTCATTGCTGCCAATCTAACACATCTGGCAAAGCTGGTTTTAGCAGGTTAAAAATTTGATAATAAGGATAATAAACTCCTGGAATTTAACACATGCATAAATGTGATGCATACCTGTAATCATATTTATCATGTTCACTTTTATAATCATTTTTTAGGTACGCAGTGATTTCTTTCTCAGGATGGCACTGTACAGAATGTACTGACTCTCTGCTCACCCCGTTTTGGAGAACGAACACACAAATTTCGTAATAAGATTTATAAGGCATTGTATTCTGTGTTAAACTTCATCACGTGCCTCCAAATACAGAAATGTCCTGGTTTGGAAAATGTGTCACATCCCATTAGATTTTCAGTGTTATTGATACTCGGGAGCAGGTTTGTGTATCTATGTTACTTTGCATGGTGATTTACACTAGTTACATATTTAATTCTAGCAGGTTCCACACAACAAGTTGAGACAGAGCTCCATATTATTACTATTATTATTATTATTATTATTATTATTATCAAGCCAGTACCTAGCAAACAGCACAGTGCAGTATCAGCCCAGGATGCACATACACTCATACACACTAAGGACATTTTTGAAACACACTTTTGGAGTATGGGAGGAAACCATAGCACCCAGAGTAAACCCATACAGACGTAGGAAGGGCACGCTCACTGTACATAGGCAGATAACCACAGGTTTGAATCTTGGTTGTACTTTCCAATTGGGCTGAGCATGATGCTGGCACGACTGGCTGTGAATGAGGGAGGTGAGGTTGGTCAGGGGATCATCGCTTGGCACTACAACAAGGAGTCAAGGGCTGAATTGGCAACCCATGCTGGACATTCATGTGTTCTTAAATTAAGTAACATGGAAATATTATTATTATTATTACTATTTAGGGGTAAAAATATGTTATCAGGATGATTATAAACTATAGTAATAAATCAAGACATTTTCATAAAATTTCAAAAAGCAAACTGTCTATCACAATAACGACGTCTCATAGTACGCTAATTATTATTTCCCCTATTATTATTGTTATAGTTAATGTAACACTTTGCTTTAGAGCTGGAATCAAATTCCAGTTAAGTGACTTAACATTAAACTGTTGTAAATAAACCTTTATATGATTTAGTTGTTATTATTTATTTGTTGTTTGTTGTTGTTATTATACACAGTTTGCAGACCCAGTCATATCTAATAAATGACTCTTCAGAGAACAGAAAAGGCACTACACAATGGCCCAAGATGGTGACACGGGGGCCTGACGTCCCCTAGTGGGACCTGTGTTTACAGCCCAGCACAAAAAGACAAGACCAGCATTGGTCCTCCACCACCAGTGTTCTACACACTGAGCACATATGACGGACGTGAAAGACACCGAAGACACCAGCACGTTCGGTTTAGAGGTGGGTCTGGGGAGGCATAATCTTGGAGGGTTACAGAAACCTCCATGTGGTTTGCCAATAATCCCCTGACTGCTGTTAGGTCCTAGGATTAAATCCTTAGCTCCATTATCAGAACTAATGCTGATGGCCTGGGTTCCTCCTGGTACAGAACAATGCCCGGCCTCATGTGGTAAAAGTGTGTAGGCAGTTCCTGGATGACGAAGTTACTGACGCCACTGAATAGTCCCCGTCTTCCCCAGACTTAAATCCAACCAAGTACCTCTGGGATGTTATGTATCAGTGCATCAAATGCTGCCAACACCACAGACTTTGTAGGAGCTCACTGATTCCCTGATCCAGTTCTTGGAGGAGAACTGGAAGACCCAGGATGTTCAGACATTAACAGGATTGCATACATGCACTTGAGGGTCATACACACTTCTGAGTCACATCCTGAAGTTTCATGCACTTCCCGCAAATTAAATCAGCCTGTAAATTCAATATTTAGTTTCATTGTCGGTGTGATTTGGAATCTAACCCTCGGTAGTTTAATGATTTTGGTTCCCTACTGAAAAAACAGACCAGCATGATGTTTGTGTGGGAATGTTGGTGACCAGCACATGCTGGTCTTTGCTGGGGGTGCTGGTGACCAGCACATGTTGGTCTTTGCTGTTTTTTGGATAATGGTGACAGGCACATGCTGGTTCTTGGATGGTTGTGACCAGTGCATGCTGGTCTTTTCTGAGTATGCTGTTTGAACAACAAAACCAGCAAGAACATACTAGGCAACCAGCTTTGCCAGCAAGGTTATGCTGATCAACCAGCAAAACCAGCATCACACCAACTTAAACCAGCACGGATCTGATGCTGGTCAATGCTTGTTTTTTTCAGCAGGGTTGTTACATCACTTTTTTCTCAACACAATTACACAATTAATATCAGTGAAGCTATTGTCCATAGAGATTTGGGGTGAGATTTAAATATTAATATATTCAAATCCAAACAGTGCACAATTCAAAATTGTTGTGTTCATTAAACCAAGAGTGGGTTCATTCATTCATTACGTTCTTAAGATGTATAATGTATAATTAGGTAATTTGATTTGATACTGATTATATAACTGTAATTTATGTAATACTTGAATAAATGCATGACACTGCCACAATTCTAGCTAGTATGGGAACGTGATGTGAGTTTGTATGTATGGAAGTGATTTCACGAATGAAACTTGTTGGTGTGAACTCACTCTGACCGTCGAATTTGCGGATGATGGTGTCCAGGTAAGTGTTCTGCAGAGCGACATGACCGCGCCGAACCGGCATCGCAGCGGATCGTGTGAACCAACTGCGCACCGCGGAAAGAAGTAAAGCTCGGTCCCGGTATTCACCGGGTGCTTGTTCTGGGTTTATCCCGCGTTGTTTATCCCGCTCGTCGTCCTTCACGGCAAGCCAGTGGGAGAAGAAGGTTTGCTGGAAGCACAGCTCAACACAGCGCTGAAGAAACACCGCGTTAAATCAACGCGCAACCAGGCGCGCGCACAAAACACACCGACCGTGGAACCTCACAGTTCCGGTTTAAGGAACCAAATGAAAGCAAGAACTTCCACGTACAGCTCCCCGACCACCTCCTGAGAAAATGAACACAGACTGAGAACTGAGAGCAAGAAAAAACGAATGCGCTCTCGTGCTCTCACTTTCAGACTGAGACTAACACGGCTGTCACTTTCTGACACAGAGCAGAAGCTTTGCCCTCTCACTCTCACACTCACTCACTTTTCCTTTGACTCTCTCTCTCTCTATATATATACACCCCTTTCTGTCATACGTTACGGCCTCATCCATCACTATATAGCCGCAGTTTCTAAGTGTGAGACATTTTTTTTACTGTTTTACTGTTTATCACTCTAGGATTGTGTTCCAGGTTACATTAGAGATGCAGACAGAGTTCCTGAAAACGGGAAGCCCAGTGAGGTGATTGTCTCCCTGCTGCTCAATGGCAAATGTGGTAGATCTACACAGGGCATAGCGTGTTCCACCATGCAAGGTTCATTCTTGCCACATCTGTCCTCTCCTTGCTGGTAGGAAGTTTCTCTTGGGAAGTGACCTACCTCCCTCAAACAAGGACAACTATGTATCTGTGTGACACCCAATCCAGCCGGACGATGCTGCCATAATGCATGACCGCTAGCGAGTTGCCAAACCTACCTCTGCCAGACTGCCAGTGTTGGGTCCTTGAGCAAGACCATTAACCATTAATTGCTTGTGCTGTAAGAGTTTAAAATGTAAATAACATGTAAATGTGAGCTGTTGTATTACTTACGCTCAATATACACTGCTCACCAAAATGAGTATTTCACTAATTATTGTGAGCATTGTACAAACCCCTTCAATACACTAATACAGGACTGTGTGTGAGTCCTTTCCAGGGCAGGTTCTGTGTTTTGTCTGAGTGGGCTTTATGAGAAAGAGAGCTAAACTTAGCCGTCACCAGCACGTCTCTCTGTGGATCCCAGATGGCTGATGAGTGATATGGAAGTGAATATTCTGAACTGTTATAATAAAACACTGAAACTGATCTACCGCTTGAATTTATAGGCCTGCTTCATTCTCAAAAACAAGTGACTAAGACGTTGCAGTTTAGTCTGGACATAACCCTTAAAGGGCACATTTATGATTTTGTTCACTGATTATACTAATCATAGGTTGTTTAAATCAAATGATGTTGGTTCAAATGCCCTATATAAACCTAGGCTGAGTTTTGATGCTCTATATAAACACAGGTTAGCGCTAATGTAACCATTTACACATAGCCATATATCAGATATTCATATGCAGGATGACTTGCAGTTCATACCATCTTACAATCCAAGCCATTGTGAGCTAAGGGCCCTACAGTGGCAGCTGTTTAAAGTATTTCATTGATAACGGATTTATTTGGACTGTATTGCTATTTAATGTGAAAATACTGTTTATTTCTGGATGTAATTTGATTATGTCATAGCCAGCGTTTGCCAGCATATGCCAATCAACCATAACTTTATAATCACCTGCCTAATATTGTGTAGGTCCCCTTTGTGCTGCCAAGGCTCGGACCTGTCAAGGCACGGACTCCTCAAGACCTCTGAATGTGTCCTATATCTGACTCCAAAGACATTAACAGCAGATCCTTCAAGTCCTCTATTGACTAAAGTATGGCAACTGTGATTTGTTTTGCTTTGAATTTGTTTGTCCAGCACATCCCACAGATGCTCAGTCAAATTGATATCTGGATAATTTAGAATTTGGATGCCCAGACAATATCTTCACCTCTTGTCATGTTCTTCAATCCAGAAAGCACTCCTGACTGCAACCCCAAATCAGATCAAGGTGGGACAGCATAGAAAATGCAAACATTAAACAAATGCAGTGTTTCTTACATTTACTCTTACATTCATTTCTTGCAGACAGTATAAACCTCCGATATTTCAGTCTTATCAGCTTTTGCCTGGCCGTTTGTTAATAAACATCCATTCCTGCAGTTGTTTATTTGCATTTACCCTGCTGTCGCAACTTCTGGGTTCGGTACATACATATCACAAATGGAAATGTAGTTCCAGCAAGTGGAAAGTCCTCCATCGACGTCTTCACCCATTTGCCCGATGCGAGGTGTTCTGAAGTGTTTTATCTGTCCCACATACCTCCAGCTGCACTGGCCTGAGCTGTAACTCTGGAGCTGATAACTCTCTATACACATGCACAATCACACATGCCCAGGGGATAAGAGCAGAGACAGACTGTCCGTGAAAAAGAAATATAGACGCAATATCTGTTTAGAACCCGAACACCCACAAAGCATACAGATAAAACATCTTCACAATATTGTAAACTGTCACCATGGCTATGCTCTGGCAGATACTGAATTTAAATGAGTTTTGTCAAAGTCATGTGAACATTTCTGAATCTAGTGTAGCATGCGGTGTGAGTTCAAATGTAGGCCATATCAAATTACAATTAGCTGACTTTAACACAGCTTCTGCACACACTTAATACATATATTTTAAAAAGAAATACACTTGGCATGTGTAGTTCCAGACAATTCGCTGGTGTTTTTGTAAGGTCTCAGAACATGTCACATTGGCATTCGGCCATTCTTTTGGCAGAGGTCGTGTTTGAATCCTTGAACTTCAGGTTCGCTGTGCAGTACCTTCATCACTGCCACCACAGAACCATAGAGTGAAATTTGGTCCAGGATTTACAGAACATGTGCTCTATCAAAGTACCACGTGTTAATTACTTATTGACTGTAACATGTCATACATGGGTTCATTCCCTCCAGAGGGTCTCTAGAAAGATTAATACAAAATCTATTTGATCATTTATTATGATTTTCATTAATAATTTAACGTTTGTTATTGATTTTATTTGTATTATTTACTTAATTCTACAATTAATACAACTTAATTATTTCCACCCAAGCTGGTCCGGTCCCTTTTTAAGTCTTGGTCCCTCTCAGATTTCTTCTTTATATATTCATAGGGCTTTTCCTTGCCACTGTGGCCCTAGGCTTGCTCAATTTGGGATTGGCATTTTAGGATAAGATAATATTGCAACTTCTTCTCACCAGTGGTTCTGAAAGTGGGGGCACTGAATAAAAGAAAAATCAAAAACAATGCATTTCACTTCCAATAATTCCAAGGTAAATAAGATTTGTCACTGTATTTATTTCATTAAGTCGTTTTGCATTGAACATTTATGTTTAAAAATGTGAGTTTAGGAGCCAAAAGATAAGATAATATTGCAAAGCTGCTTTGAGACAATGCTCCAATATAAAAAGCGCTATAGAAATGAATCTGACTTTTACAACTTTATAAGGTCTCAAACAGCCAACAACAACTTTACGGGTGCCAAACGACTTTGTATCCTTCCTCTGGTGAGGGGAGGTCGGTAACACATACAATATCTGGATGACGTGCATAAATATTATTGACACGATGATTAAAGGGGGAACTGCAGAAAAAGTCTGAGGGCCATTGCTGCACGCAATTGTATCTGGGCTCCGCTGGTCTGTGCCTTGAATTACACAAACACTGCCTCTCTCCCATGGAGCACTGGGAGTGTCTGCGGACATCCAGATATTGTACGTAATGACTTACTTAATGTGGCCAAGAATCTAAAGCGCACTAAGGTATATCATGTCTGCTTAATGGCATGAGGAAGCAAACCCAGAGCTCTGTAAATTACTGACCTCACCTCACCAGAGGCAGGATACAAAGTTCAGTTCCAGTTTAGCACCTGGCACCCTTAAAGTTGTTGTTGGCTGTTTGAGACCTTATAAAGTTGTAAACCTATTCATTTTGGGTTCCTGGCACCCTTAAAAGTTGGGTGGTGCTTCACAGGGTTTGTGGATGTACATATCAGTGCTCTTCCGGGAGGAGGCTAAGTATACTTCTATCATATGATGACTCAGACCCAAACCTGAGCCCAAGGAGCAGCAAAACTCATTGCCAGAAATTATTTAATGATTCGTTTTTGGTGTCAGGAGTTCTGGTTGGTAGGGCTGATGTTCTCAATGCTGAAACACTTGGTTTGCATACCAACTGTTCCTAAATCTCAGTGCCCTTCAGAGTCGGACTGGGTCTGTTTGATACATATCAGATTACTTTAAAAGAATCGTTACTAAATTAGATGTGTTGAGTCCAAGTTAGATTTATTTATACAGCGCTTTTTACAATGGAGCATTGTCTCAAACCAGCTTTACAATAGTATCTTATCTTTTGGCTCCTAAACTCACATTTTTCAACATAAATATTCAATGCAAAACGACTTAATGAAAAAATACACTGCTAAATCTTATTTACAGTGGAATTATTAGAAGTGAAATGCATTGTTTTGGATTTTTTTTCATTCAGTGCCCCCACTTTCAGAACCACTGGTGAGAAGAAGTTATATTTTAAAGGACAGTTAACAGTGCCAGCAGCTGTCCTGTGTGTTTGTGAAATGTATTTTTTCTGTTCTATATAGTATGGACATATATAGTATGAATTGTTGTTCGTGGTACGTGTTTATATCTAAAGATTAAAAAGAGAAGAGTATTTTGAAAAAAAAAAAAAAGTTTGTATACCTTTAAGACCTCATAAATGTTTCCCTTAACTGATGGATAATCGCTCTGCTCTGTGGACAGTCATGGCCTGTGTCCATAGTGCCAGAGAGACACATTAAGAGGGCTTTAATCCACAATGACAGAGCTGAATGTGTGTGAAAGACCAGGCCAAGGTGAAATATCAGATGTCTGATTAGTGGTCTGAAGAGGTTCTCTGTTCTCTTTCAGTAAACTCCTGTCTCTGACAGCCCCGAATCTCAGCGTCTGCACCACTCACATGCTGAGCTTTTTTCCTCACCACCAGTTCAGATAAGACTTTTCCCCCTCGCCGATAGTACAGAATCCAGAACTGGCATTTCATCTGGGATGTGCTGAAAACAGAGAGCAGCATGTGCCCTAATTCCCATATTTGTTACTGGAGTAATGAGTCAGAGGAGTCTTTAGACAATCATGCTTATTGGAGCTAAGATTACCTCCTGGTTACAGAATTATTATTTGGCATTATTTGGGCACCCATTTATAATGCTGTTTAAGGGCAGAATGTGTCACAGCACACATGGCACCTGAGGTCCCCTGTTAACCAGTGCCAAAATGGTTTTGGATCTGAACTTTGGAGCAATGGAAAAAGGTAACCAGCTCTACTGAGTCGTTTTTTTTAATATGATGAGGATGGTCAGGTACGTAGGTTCAGGAGACGATTACACCAGGATGCACTCTGGCCAAGGGTCATATTCTGTTAGGCAATATACAATACTAGGCATTCTATGTTTTTCATTTGTTGGTATATTTGCTTTATTGATGTTTTAGCACAAACGTAGTTGTAGTTCTATACAGTCTTTAGTTCATCTGTTTCTTTGCATCATTCTCAGTACTGTACTGACACAAATGTGGTCGTGCTGTGTTAGTGTGTGATAAGCTGGTACAACTGGTTTAGATACAGCAGTGCTGCTGGAGTTTTAAACCACCTCAGTGTCCAACTGAAAATAGCCCACCTGCCAAACATGTGGTAGATGTGTCTAGTAGAGTTCACAGTGAGTGCACACAGTTTTGGAATACTCCAGCAGCACTGCTGTGTCTAATCCATATCAGCACAACACACAGTAACACACCTCCACCACACCAGTGTCACTGCATTGCTGTGAATAATTAACCACCCAAAATATAATATACTCATTATAGTTAGTAAGTATACAGTACAGTAACTCTGAATTGGACAATGAGTAGAAACAAGACAGTATTATAGTGACTGGTCAGTGTATGTGTATGTATAAATATACTGTATTTAGGTCACAGGGGCAAAGGCAAAAACTCCCAGAGTGAATTATAATCATTTAGTCCTTTTCCACATCACAGAGTGAGAGACATGTATAATAATCTGCCCTCAGTTTGTCCCACAGTTTGTCTCTGAAATCAAGTGTGGGATAGACACCCCATGGAAATCCTGTCACCCAAACCAAACGCTCATCTGGTCTTTATAAAACATGCTGTCAGTTCCTGTTATGTTCACTGTCTGCTCTCCAAACAGAATATTTGTCACAGCTTGTCGTTTGCTTCATAATTCAGAGGGTTTGATTATAATGGTAGAGTTTGGCTTCCTAAGTTAATTAAACACACTGTGTAGTCTAAAAATATGCAGACACCCATTATGATTATTGGTCTCTTATTTCAGCCACACTCACTGTTAAGACGTCCATGAAAATCAGCATATAGGCAAGGAATCTCCTTAAACACACAGCTTCCAGAACAATGGGTTTATTGAACATCTGTCGCACCACGGCTCCAGGGACGCCTGGTTCTCTCGACCTGGTTTCAGCTTATGTGGAGATTGCATGTTCTCCCCTCATCCGTGTGAGTTTCCTCCCACGTTCCAAACACATTCACTCTTTTTTAGGTGTCCACAAATGTAACAGGACAGTAGTCAAGTTACAGGACAATGGACCAGATGGTCCAGAGCTCAAACCCCAGCACTGCAATGCTGACACTGTTAAACCCATGGACTGTTCATTATGAGATTGTGTCAGTTTCAAGGCAGTAATTTGTAATTCGTGTCAGTTATCATTCACCCTTGATAAATAACTTAATTGGATTAATGGTGTTAAGGCCATGAACTCAAAATTTGTCTAGAGAAATATAGACCTGTTGTTTATAATATAAAATAAACTGTGGTGTTCATTACCTGGCAAAACTGCTCGAGATTTCCCAGTCACCGGAGACCAAAACCCAATTAAAGACCTATGAAAATCTAGCATTTCAATGTTTGATCGCGTTCTCCAAAATCACTTTAAATCAGTTATGATAGCTTGTGGTTAGACATATTATGTTCCTTTTATTATTATCATTATTATTATACTATTACCTGGCTGTACAAACATGGTTTCTTAAGTTTAGCTTACAATCAGCTTTTCTGCTCTGATTTGTCTAA
Organism: Parotocinclus haroldoi; assembly: GCA_034779995.1. NCBI lineage: Eukaryota > Metazoa > Chordata > Actinopteri > Siluriformes > Loricariidae > Parotocinclus > Parotocinclus haroldoi. The sequence continues at coordinate 5,517 of JAUZST010065252.1, read as the reverse complement.
GCAAATAATCTCCAGCCCATCCTTCAGATCCAGATTTACGATCAAGTCTTCAACCCATCTATATGACAACAAACAAATAACACCCAGGGGGATAGTACTGTAAATCCAATCAATATCATCCACCAGAGACCACCTTCACTACTCATATGTTTTGCTGCACTGCCCCCTGCTGGAGAACTATGAAACCTGAGGAAGCGCCTGTATTCAGCCTAAACTCTGCTCAACATTTTGACTCACCAGGTTGTCCAGCATTAGATGAATTCAGCTGCCTGTACTGTACAGTACCTGCTGTTCAAAATCATCATCGTGCATCCTGGAACCTCCATAATCCTTACGCCCAAAAGAGACTTTTCATTAAGAGACTTTGCATGATGAATCAGCATTATTTAACATTAATGCATTCACCTTCTGTCAATCCCTCAGCTAACACAAACGCACGTTTTACACTTACATATAGTAAATCCTAATAATAAGTTCTTAGCGTTTGTTTCATGTTAATCACGTGATCTGGACCGTGTTGGTGGCTGTTAGATGTGCTTCTCTATAGCCTTATCTGGACGGGATTAAATTAACATAAATTCCCTCAACTAGAGGATCTACTCTGCGATATTACAGTATTTCTCCAGAACTGAGAATGGTGACGTTTTTCTCTCCTCCTCTACGAATATTAAGCAGATTTTATAAGAGATTCTATCTGCGATTTTATGTGAGATTTATGTAAGATTTTGAGTCGGATTCTGTGAGATTATTTGTGAGATTTTATGTGATTTATGTGAGATTTTATGTAAGATTTTATGTGTGATTTATGTGAGATTATATGTGTGATTTATGTGTAATTTATGTGTGATTTATGTGTAATTTATGTGTGATTTATGTGTAATTTATGTGAAATTTTATGTGTGATTTATGTGTAATTTATGTGTGATTTATGTGAGATTTTATGTGTGATTTTATGTGTGATTTATGTGAGATTTATGTGAGATTTTATGTGTGATTTATGTGAGATTTTATGTGTGATTTATGTGTAATTTATGTGAGATTTTATGTGTAATTTATGTGTGATTTATGTGTGATTTATGCGAGATTTTATGTGTGATTTATGTGAGATTTTATGTGTAATTTATGTGTGATTTATGTGTGATTTATGTGAGATTTTATGTGTGATTTATGTGTGATTTATGTGAGATTTTATGTGTGATTTATGTGAGATTATATGTGTAATTTATGTGTGATTTATGTGAGATTTTATGTGTAATTTATGTGAGATTTTATGTGTAATTTATGTGTGATTTATGTGTAATTTATGTGTGGTTTTATGTGTGATTTTATGTGTGATTTATGTGAGATTATATGTGTGATTTATGTGAGATTGTATGTGAGATTGTATGTGTAATTTATGTGACATTTTTGTGTGATTTATGTGTAATTTATGTGAGATTTTATGTGTGATTTATGTGAGATTTTATGTGTGATTTTATGTGAGATTGTATGTGTAATTTATGTGAGATTTTATGTGTGATTTTGTGTGATTTATGTTTAATTTATGTGAGATTTTATGTGTGATTTATGTGAGATTTTATGTGTAATTTATGTGAGATTTTATGTGTGATTTATGTGTGATTTATGTGTGATTTTATGTGAGATTTTATGTGTAATTTATGTGAGATTTTATGTGTGATTTATGTGTGATTTATGTGAGATTTTATGTGTGATTTATGTGAGATTTATTTGTGATTTATGTGTGATTTATGTGTGATTTATGTGTGATTTTATGTGTAATTTATGTGTGATTTATGTGAGATTTATTTGTGATTTATGTGTGATTTATGTGTGATTTATGTGAGATTTATGTGAGATTTATTTGTGATTTATGTGAGATTGTAAGTTTTAAGATCGTCTGTTATCTGCTGAATGACTAAATGCAAATGAGCAAATGTAAATTCTGGAAATTTGATGTTTTTGTTTGTTTACTGTGTTCACTGAGTTCACTTTTAAAATCAAACAACACTACATTTTCACATTCGGTTAATCACATGCTGTTTTATTCAGATGAAATGCAAGAGATAAAAAGATGATGCTCATTAAAAAGGTTAAATCAAGAACAAACATACTTAGGAGGCAAAAAAAATGACAGTACAGGGTTTGGTTTGAATAAAAAAATACAATCTATAGGCTTATGGAAAAGTTTGGGCACCCCTGGTGATATCATGTGAAAAGACGTTAGCAAAGATCAGCAGAGGACAAATCTGAAAATGACTCTTGATTATTTAAGAAAGTTTGATTGCACTATTAGTAAGCCATTTCATTCTCCTTAAAATGAAGGAAAGCTGAAGACACCAGTTTTGTTTTATTCAATCTCATGTATTAAAATATGAAGACAAACATCCTATGAAGACAAACTCTTCCAAAAAACAAGAGTGACAAACCACCCTTCTTGTAGTACCAGTGACAAATCGACTTTATGCTGCGAAACCTTTCAAATTCCCAAATTCCTAAATCCCTGTGCCGTAGCACCACTAACCTCGCGTTGCTCTACATCCACACAGACCACTTTAACATAAAGCCACACCTCGAAATCAATCGCTCACCTACCAAAACTACACAAAAACAACCTCTAAACAAAAAAAAGGATCAACAAAACCATAACAACAAGAAATGCCACAGCATGTATTGGGCTTGTCGTGATTTTCTTTCTGCAGTTGGTCGGACTTGTGATGCTGTCATTAGAGCATTAAGCAGTGCTCAGACACCATTTTCTGGTTTTAAATGTTAATAGCGTTCCTTACTTTGTACACTTTGGGTATTATTTGTGCCACAGTGGCCACAGATGAAGAAATGCCCACATGTTGAGTATGTAATAAGTATTAAGAAACTCACTAAGAAAAGTATCATTATTACTAATACTGGTTAAGTCTTGGCATTTATGGGCACTGCTATTCTTAGCTAGCCAAATATCTAGCGTTGTTTACTAACATTTCTTTTGTCAGACTGTTTGGTCAGAGCTAAACCAACTGTGTGTAAGTAAAACGACTAACTACTAGAATTTATAAATTTAATTGTTTGTTGATCGAAACAATGTGAAATTTCAGTGGCACATGAAGGCGGCATAAGATTCTGCTCTTTCAGTGAAGTGTATTCTAGTGCCAGGGAGATTTTTCCTAACCATTATATACTGCTCACAATCCCATAATGAAATATCCACTGGTTTTGCGACCATTGCTCAATTATAGTAGATGGTGGAGGGATTTGGTCGAAACTAGAGATTTGTGATCACACCAGGGCTGCATGATGCGTTGTGTTCAATGTATTTTGCATTCCTGATCTTTCTTCCCAGGAAAAAAAATGTACTGTGAGATTTCATAGCAAAACTGCAAATGGTTTGACAGTTTTAATGTGAACTTTCATAGTTTGCCTATAAAGTTCACAGTTCTAATATAAATTTGGGATTTGTGAACCTCATGGTTCCACTGTCATATTTTATAGTATAATTGTAAACTTGCTTGACTATGAACTGACCATAAATTATTTCACAGCTCTACCATGGATTTTGATGGTAATTCGGCCATAGTTCCACTGTCAAACTTTACAGTAGATCTTTACCTGGGTTACATCATCACAATCATTCTCTGACTGGGTTTAAAGACATTATTCGAGTTATTATCACAGTGTGGGATTCTACTCCGATCATGCAGCTCCAGATCTCACTTTAAATCAGGATAGTGTTGAGGTGAAGAGACCTCCTCACTCCATCGGATCCAGCGGGTGATTAAGGGAGCTCCTTCCTCTCAGTGGTCGACTCCTTTATGATCTGAAAGAGGGATGATTCAGAGCGTTATCAGTGCAAAAAAGAAAAAGGGAAGGAAACAGGAAGGCAATCCAAGGAAAGAACAAACAAAGGAAATGGGAAGGAAAGGAAAGCAAGTGTAAGGAAATGGAAAGAAGTGGGATGGAAACAGCAAGGGAAGCATGGAAGAAAGGGAAGGAAATGTAAGGAAATGTCAGTGAATTGTTAAGGAGCGTAAAGGAAAGGGAAGAGAAGGAAATACAAGGGATGAATGAAAAGGAGAAAGGAAAGGAAACCCAGAAAGAAAGATAAATGAAGGAATGAAGAAAAGAGGTCAATTATGAAAGAGAGAAGAGAGAGTCTAGAAACTTTAGCTCTACAAAGAACGGAATAAAGGCCAAAAGGAAAAAAAGAATGATGAAATGTGACCAAAAAGACGCAAGGAAGTAAATAAAAGAGAGAAAGAAAAAAGGAAAAGAAAGTAAGGAACGAAAGAGATAAAAAAAATATATATATATTGAATATCTTGAAGACAACTGATGACAAAAAAACTAAGGAAAAAAACTAAGGAAAGAAAGCCACACCTCTCCATCTCGAGTTTCCACAGTCCGGACAACGATGCTCCTCTTCACATGAGCTTCTGGAGCAAATTTGGTGTCTATGCTGGTGTCTGATGCAAATAAAGACAATAAAGAATCAGTTTAATTAAATCAGAACAAACTGGGCAGACTGGATAAAATATGATAATGATTTCTAATCAGTTTTAGTTTGGACTCACCTCTGAACTGCAGGTTAGTGAAACTCTGCACAGGAACCGTGATCCTGAATCAAACACAAACAACATCCCATGATCCACCTGCAGAACCGTTACACACGTTTGAAAATGTAACCATCCCCTTATTATCACCTGCTCTCCTCGCCTTCCAGTAGCTTCCTGTAGGTGGCGATCTCCACGTCAAGGGCCAGTTTAACATTAAGCAGGTCCTGGTATTCCTGCAGGTGTCGAGCCATTTCCTCCTTCAGGGCCTGGATTTCGTCCTCCAGACGGGCCACTGTGTCCTGATACGCCGCCGTGTCTGTGGAGAAACGTTCCTCCATCTCACGCAGCTGCCGCTCCAGAGACTCGTTCTAGATGCACAGAAAGCAAACCTTGAGCTAGGGCCATTAGCTGGGGTGGTACATAAATGTAATGCTAGCCCACTATGGGGATTCATGTTGGAGTGCACTTTTAGCATCTAATAAAAGAAATGAAGAAGGCACTTTGTAGCCTGGGACCCTCCTCGCCCAGTGTGGGGTCATGTGACTTGTATATGATTCAACTGGGAGCAAACGATGTACTCACAGATCCACGCAGCGAATCCAGGTCACATGTGAGGGCCTGAATCTGTCTGCGATAGTCGTTGGCTTCCTGCTTGGCCTGTCTCAGAGCCTCTGCGTTCCGATTGGCAGCATCAGTCAGGTCAGCAAACTGGGAGGGGCAAAAGGCGAAAGGCTGTGTCAGAAATGACTGGGGTTCACATTATGATAAAGGAAATGTATGTATGTGTGTGTGTGTGTGTGTGTGAGAGAGACTCCAAAGTTGTGTGTAAGACTCTGTAAAGGTGTGTATGTATATATATGTATATATAGTGTGTGTGTGTTGTATACGCGCGTGTATGTGTGTGTGTGTGTGTGTGTGTGTGTGTGTGTGTGTGTGTGTGTGGGGGTGTGTGTGTGTGTGTGTGTGTGTGTGT
>JAUZST010065251.1:0-49064 GCA_034779995.1 Parotocinclus haroldoi | reverse complement strand
TAATAATAATAATAATAATATTAATAGTAGTAGTAGTAGTAGTAGTAGTAATGGTACTGTGTTACAGTTTAGACAAATCAAAGTTTTATTGTTTGTATAAAACTTTTCATAGACCATTGACTAAACTGTGCCTAAGCCTATATAATACAGTGCATATATGGGTGATTTAAAAAATGTAAAAGACATAAAAATCTATTCTGCTTATTTTTTCTTACGTATTTTTCCCCATCTGTCACAACCTAAATACATGTCTATATGTACTGTAAAAAAATAATCTAAAGTTCATTCAAGAACAACAACTAGCCAATGCTACATTCTGGTAAGCAGTAATCTTTCTTTATCTTAAATACTATATAATAAGCTCATTAAGGGAACTGACTTTGTGAGTCAGTATGATTTATTGAACACATTATAGCTGTACAGTGACTCTAATGTAACAAAAATGTTTGCTTAAGGGCTTTTTCTATCCTTTGTTCTAGTTCTTTCTCCTGCACTAATATTCATTAATGCTTCCTCATGGAGGATGGACTTAAATTACAGAGTTTGCCTCGAGGTTTGTCTAATGTATTTTCCATTTACTTTCACTTGAGCGTAATTTCCATTTCATTTTGCCCATGGATTTGCCCTATATTTATTAGGGGTTTTATATAAAAGCAATATATGACAGTTTAAGTAGGGTTTTTTTTTGTCTTCAGATGCATAATTGGTTTTTCATTTTCTGAGGCTGGCTAACACATTTTCCCTTGACACTCGACTTCAGAATGGAGCAATGGCAATGATTAATGGACCACAAGATGATAAATATATTTGGGAGGGTCTGGCTCTTAATGAAAGTCAGTGTTTTGAAACCGTGCTTCTCTGTCTCAAGTAGGGAAGTACTAAAAGTTTTAAGAAAAAAGTTTTAAAGCTGCCTATTTCAATAGAGCAAACGTGTTAGCAATAGTTTAATGTACTTGAGTAGTAGTATAATGTTAGTAGACTGACCAAAGTTTATACACCCAAGTAAGCACAAGCACATTTAAAAGATAAAGATTTCCCAACATCAACAGCCATGCAAATTGTAGCCAATATTAATAATCATGTTAATGAATGTAGAAAATAATATTTTTAGTTTTATACAAAACATCAAACTTAACATGGAACAATTTAATGAATCCGATGAAGGCACAATGGATTAGCCAAACACTCATCATTAATCATATCTGTTTATGGGCAATATTAAATCATAACATCAGCACTGGATCTCCATGGCCCATTTTGTTATGACTGTACCCATTGGGAAACTGTATTGCCAAATAAATAAAATATATGCCTCTGTGTAATTTATCATCATTAAAGCAGGAAATAATATGTATGTATAGTGCTTTCCAATTTCATCATTTGAATATGCAGAAAGTGAAATGTGTTAATAATTAACTACTTCCAAATTTCACAAGGCGATGTATTTATGTTACTGCACTCTACCGAATGTGTTTTTTATCTCCCATTATGCAGTCCAGGGATTTTCAATACAATTTCAATAGCTTTGTGCCAAGGGCTGACATTTTGCTTGGGGCACACTGTTAATTATGATTAAAGTCCTCCCTTTTGGCTGTGAGGTCATGGTCACCAGGGTAACTGTATTTGAATGGAATCTCAAGGACCGCATGCAGTAAAGGGATGACAAGCAATTATGTGACTCACTGGTTTGTACTTTCTCATCACATGAAATTAAACCCTGACAGTTTTGTGGTGAGTGAGAGTATGATTATTTGTAAAACTGGTAAACCTCTATATGAAACATTTCCATGACCATATGTAAGCAGTTGAGAAGATGAGAGTGTGTTGTACAGGTTGCGGAAAAGGTTAGTGTTAACTTTGCTAATTGTGAGTGTGGAAAAGTGGTTACTACTCTCAACTCACAGATCCAGGGACTCCAAGCTAGCTCTCATTTGCTCAACGGCGCGTTCATTTAAGCACCAAATGCTGCCAAATAAACTAAACAATTTTTACCTTATAATTAACCACTGAGTAAAGAGGACATTCAGGTTAACCACTGAGCTGTTCGGAACATAAAATACTTTTCTTTTCTGAACGGTCATTTCATTGAGAAAATGGGGGTTTGTATAGCAGGTTAGGGCATTAGGGCATTACAATATAAGGCATATAAAAATATAAGGTATCTGTATGGGGGTCAAAAAGATTATTTACTAAAAAAATTATTTCATTTCTTTTATTTACCTGGACATAATTAATACAACATTTCTTTCAAAAGTTAAAATACTGAGCTGCTTGGAACAGTTTGACTTTGTTTGCTAGCGTGACTAGAAACTTTGTGCTAGCACCAAATAGTAATCAGAACATGGTCACATTTTAATAAAACTTTCCAAAATAGTTCATTAACAGCACAGCAGTTGATCACAGAAGTCATGACTGTTGTTACTGAGTATTTAAGTGCTTATGTTTTCACATAATCACACTTTTAGCTCAGTGCCAAGGCGATTGCTAGCTAACAGAATAAGTTAATATTTTATAGCTCTTGTCAAACACACAGAAAAAAAATAAATAAATAAAATAAAATAAAATAAAAAAATATATATATATATATATATTCTTGATATGAACTTGTGCATGGATATAACCTTGTGTGTGCCACTGAGATGGTCATTGATGTTACTAGTGACATTAAAATGTGGTAGTTCCCAATACTAACCAATCTATTGGTTAGGACCCCCACAGATCACACTACTTTGTAGTGGTGATGTGTTAGTCTGTGTTGTACTGGTATGAGTGGATCAGACACAGATGTGCTGCTGGGGTTTTTAAACATATATTTACTCCCTGTCCACGTTATCAGACACTGAACAAATGTTTTAGCTAGAAAATGGAAAGTTAGAGGTAGTAGCTCATCTGTTGTTGCACAGTTTGTGTTAGTTATCCTGTAATTCTTGATCAGTGCTCCTCAATGCTGGTGGCAGGGCATTTTTGGTACTTTGGGCCTTTTTCAGTTCAACAGTGACACTGAAGGGTTTAAAAAAAATGTTTAAGTCTTGTGTCTCTTGTACGTATACCAACGCAACACACACTCAGTCACCACCACCATGTCAGGGTCACTGCAGTGCTGAGAAAGAGCCAGAAGCAGATGGACTACAGTCTGTATTTTAACAGTTTTGTCACTTTGATTCTCCTCCTCTGTACATATTTCCTATAAAATATTTAAACAGTCTGAACCTTCCGTATGCCTCTGTCTCCAGTCAGTTACAGAGATCACTAACATAGTACAATAATGTATGCTTCATTTTAACATACTGTATCATCTCGAGTATTTGAATTTACATTCAATCTACAATGTACAATCTTGAAATGCTTGGGTGGTGCGGCAGTCAAATACACAAGCTAAAACTTGAGTTGCATCACACTAGTCATTTAGAGTGACCAATCAACCCAATGCATGTCTTTTGTCTATGAGAAAAAAACAGATCACCTAAACTAAAACAACATGGACCCCAAAAATATTAGAATGGCCTGAAATCCTTCTGAAAATGCAGAAATAATAAATATTATTCAGATATGTTCCCTTGAATAAGCTGAATAGCGATGAAATGTCTTTAACCTTTGGTGCAGCTGTTTCAAGCCCAGTGTTGATTAAATTCATATGCATATGCAAATATTTTATTTTAGCAGTTTAGGGACTGTGCTGAGTTGGCGCTCATGCCAAGATTTTGGAAGAAATTCATTTAGAGATCCTGATGCTCTCAGCTTCCTGTCACCAGACAATATATTGTCACAGCAGTAAGCATTCTTTCCGGCTTAGCCAAAATATGGCCATCTTTCTTAACATGACATAAAAACTGCCTCATCTGTCAAGCTGGCCATCTTTTTGGAAGATGGCACAAAGCTGGCTTCTGTCAAAGTGCAACGTGAAACTGAGGAACGGCTTAAAATCTGCCTGTGCAGTATGTTCATTTGCCCTGATGCTTGCCTGCTCTCTAAGTAGAGGTTAGTGTTCAGATTACAACAAATCATTGTTATGGTTCTTCTCAAGTCATAACAATTTTAGAACGGTAAAATAGTTGCATGGCTGAATTTTATCATCTAGTTTGGATCTGGGATTGAAAATGGCATGTTGTAAAATTGTTATTATTACGATACAGTAATGTGAGTAACTGTGAGTAAACAGTCAGTTGTCATAGTTGACATGTAGAAGTGGTTTGAGGAGGAACAAACAAAAATGTGTGAGAAAAATGAATCCTATCCATACGCAAACCACACATGCAATATCATCAACTGAACCGGACTTGAACTAGGATTACCAAAGTGATCTACTATCTAACTTATTCAACCAGCTGTTGAAGTTATTAAGATAAAATTCGTATCCAGACAGGATAGTACAAAACAGACAATCCATGCAATTGCCTGGGGCCTGAATGTCCTCTGAAAATGCCAAAATCGGTTAAATGTCAAAACTCTGCGCACATGTACATGAGCTAAACCATTGGGGAGCAATGTATCTCTGGAAACCCAATATTGTCATCCGGCATGGATTATTAAGGGTATTTGTTTCTCTAAATCTACAATGACTACAGAGCAATTTTAATATAATTATGGCTAACAACATGTGCACAACACAGAAATTAATATGAATGTTTTTACCCATATATATATATTTGTATTTCCGGATGATAGGAAGCAGCAATCTGTGTAAATAATGAGGACATATGACATGTAACAGATGTCACTTAACCTTTCTGCTTGTCCCACTTTAGCTTGACAGGTTTCTGGCAGATTTCTGCTATACCGACAGTTTGAGGCCAGGGTAAGGCTGGAACAACCCATATATTGCCACCCACAACATAAATCCTTTATATCCATTATGTCATACAGCACAGTTGACTTATTTTAGTGGGAACTAAGTGACTTTCTAAAATTGGGATTATTGTTCAAGTGAAGATGATTTTTTTTTAACTTTTTATATTGAATACCTTATTTCATTCTGATCAATCAGTCACCACTGAATTATGCTACAGTCCCTGAAAATATAGGGTTTGTATATGCAGTAGTGTGCAAAAGTCTTGGGTCACAATAGGTTTGGTTTAGCAATGGCAAATTATATTACAGAAAATCATATTATATCAAATTATATCAGGAAATCACGTTTCAAAAGGAGAACAGGTTGAAAAGGCTAAGCTGTGCTAAATCATCTCAAGATCAGTGGAGAGTATTATGGATTTACAAACCCGAACTGAATGAAGTTTGAAGTTTGAAATTTTTGGCCAGTCATTGACAGTATGTTATCTTCTGTCGTTATATCGTTTCTAAAACAGGCTTTTGCATGGTAGTGTATTTTGCAGCAATGTGTGCCGGGAACAGCCTGTGAGCTATTTCATCCTACATGTCTCCTTCTGACTCTTTTCCCCTTCCACAGCAGGAAGTATTTTTACAGTTACGCCCTCATTGTTCTTCACTTCCTTGTTAAATCCCGTTGCCATTCTTGCTGTTGGTTTGTATCTGTTCAGGGCTCCTCTTGGTGACAGGTCTGTTTCTGTTTCATGCATTTTACTATGACGTGTTTTATACACTGCTCATAGCTTCCTTTACTGTGTGTTTATGTACTCCGTTATTAGTGTGTAGCTTTGTGCATTCCCGTGTAGTGCCTCACCCTGTGTATTGTTGTGTATTTTATAGTCCTGTAACTTCACATGTCTCTGTATCGTCACGTTAGCCCAGTGACTCCCTGTATTTTAGCCCTTTGTCCTATTATTATTAGTGTGGTCACTTAACCTCTGTCTGTTTTCATGTTGCGCTGGCCAAGCCATTTAGCATACGTGTGTTTTCATTTTGTGTTTGGTCTTGTATTGGTCTTGCCCTCATGTTCTCACTGTGTGTTATAATAAAGCACTTGCACTTATGTCTGTCTCTGTCTTCATTCCTATCTACAAGAGATATAAACTTTGTAGATGGAAGTAATGGATATTGTGCTCTCTCTGATTGAATAATCACTATCCAACTTCCACTTTCAAGAATAAGGCACAGTGGTGGGTTTCAACTGTGCTGGAATACTTTTAGGAAGTGGGATAACATTAACCTCTATTGGAAACCTGTGTGATTAACGTGCCACACACAGTGGCATGGATCAAACCCTGGTTTGATTATATTCACAATCTTACAAGATACAGTTCAAACAAATAAGGATTAAATACCTTGCAAACGGTGGCAGTTGGCAGCACTTGGACTTGAACCCTTGACACTCTGGTAAGTAGACTAGTACTGTATCACTATAGTTTTCATAAGAATAAACTTTTCATTAAGGTGTCATGATACGGTATGACATTAACAGGTACAGAGAATCCCAGTATTCCCTTCTCACTGTGCCTGGTGTCATAAAGCAGACACAACTGGCTATGTGTGGGCCCAACAGGCAGCACGTAGCACAAGGACAGAACAACTATTGATGACGAATGGCTTTTTAAACATCTGATATCAGGCCACATTATATTGGTATTTAAGCAGATATGTCACCCTGATTAAAAGATTATGGGTTATGAAAGTAAACCACATTGCTAGTACAGTCCCCATGACCCTAAACAGGAAAATTGGGCTAAAATGTGAAACATAATCCCAAACTGTAGAATATAGGACAATATAACAAGGACAAAATAATTCAGTTACCCCTTTGATGATTTACTTGGCAGAGCAGACAAACATCAGCTAAGACGTCGTTTTTCATTAATAGGAAAATGACCAAACAAGGATCAATGGAATACACACTGCACTTTTCTTCAACTCATACAAAAACACGGAGAAAAGAGACACATGGGAGTTTGTCATGGGAAGCAGATCTATAACTAGGACAAACGACTGAGCCCCAGCTCTCTGTCAATCATGCCGGAGATTCAATAAGAAGCACGATCTACTCTCCCAGGTGTTGGGTTGTTATGGCAACAGTTGCTGTCCTTTCCTCTTTTGGGCTTACAGGATAGAGATGTGCTACAGAGATTTGTGGAAGTTGCAGATATTTGATAGGTATAGTTCAGTGTGGATGCTGGTGCGATAGCGGTGAGAAGTGTCACTGTGGGCGAAAGTGAAGCTGCCATGCTGTGCCTAGATAGATGGTTCTTGAAAGCAGGACAATCAGAGCCTCAGTGGGCAGGGATTATGCACACTGAGAGCAAATTAGGCCTGAGTCTAATGCGGATTAATCTAGCATGAAAGATGAATGACCAGAGGGACTAAGATATGGACGGGAGTTGTCATGAGGTCTAGCACACATTTAGGAGAAGTGAAATTAAGAATTGATATTGAATATGTACAATGGCAGTGTGTTCTGTTTAATTTACCATAAGGTTCATGCCCTTCCTGATGCAACTACCACTGTTTCTCATGTTGACGAACAATCATGGAATGGATTTACACTGAACAAAATAACTCACACCAGAAGTCACATTACATTATCTGTATTGTCTATATGTGATCTGTATTTAATCACTATTATTAAATGCCGTCTGCATTTACAGTAGAAGTGCAATGCACTGTCGTTTCAATATAGCACAGGCCCATGATTAAAAAAATGGTCTCAGGATTCAAGTCTCAAGTTTTCCTTGCCACTACCACCGCTGTCTTACTAAATTTGGTTGGAGATTTATCTTTTAAAAGCTGCTTTGAGAAAATAGCTATTGTAAAAATGAATTAATGTATCTTTCATTTTCCACACCCTCTTAATTGAATATTAAAGAGCCAGGGATCAACGGGCAGCACGAGGGACAAGCAGTAAACCAGGCATAGAAAGTGTGATAACGTGTCCCAGTGTTAAAAGTGCTATAGTGCTATATAATTCTCTTAAATGCATAGGATATTAAAGTATTGTTAAATAAATTATGGTTTATTAACGACTGTTGAAAAATCCGACAATTTAGGTGTACTGCTGTTAGTTAAACAGATGTCACCCTAGAGAAAAGATAATTCAGGATTATAAAAGTGAAAGACACTGCTACAATAATATACATACGACATGTTCATTATATGAAACATACAAGTATGGAATCTTCCTAGACAAATAGGGGCAGTTCAGTGTATTGTATTGAACACCTCAGTCGCTCTTATTATAATCAACAAGTCAGTACTCAATCAAAAGTCAGTACTTTGTACTGTAATTCCAAACGGGCCATAAAAAAGTGCTTTCCAACTTTGACTGAGAATTGATTTGCTTGAACAAAGTCCCCGCCCTTAACTTGAATGGAGCCAGCCATCAAAACTAAAGGAGGACACATAAAGACCTTTCTCTGTACTGACATTCAGGTGGTGGAATTAAATTTCACTTAAACCTCATGATCGACCAGTAGAAATATTAAAGACCGACTGAATGTCGTAAATCACTTACCTGTCATCATGATGAGAAAGATTAAACCAGATGGCCTCTAGTGTGTGAAATCCTGATAGTTCCATTCTCCTGTAATGTATTAGTGTTTGTGTGCTAAATCAGTGTTAGTTATATTTCTGTTTTGATAATTGAAATTGTTGTTAAGCTGAAAGGATCGCGAGCCTGTCAATGATAAAAAATAAAATTAATTGAAAAGAAGTAAACAAGAGCTGCTCCCAATAAAATGCTTCCATTAGCATCACTGGAGAACTGGCTGTAAATCTAGAAGGAAAAGTTATTTGTTGTTTTATTATACGACTACCAAAAAACAATAATCCAATATGCCTCAACAACGGCAGTGGTACAGGAATTGATATTAGAAATGTATCTTGAGCCCCTGTGCATTTACCCTCAAACTGTATAAGTGCCCCTCTGGCTGGCCTGTATAATAATTACATTTTATTTTACCAGAACAAAAGCTACACATCTTGAAGGGAGTCGTGAAACCTGTTAAAAGAGCCTTATCCAGAGCAAAAATGTTTAACCTGAAAACACAGCTCAGCAATAACGTAGCAATACAGTGTATTAGGTTATCTTAGGTTCCAAGCAACTTATCGTTCTTGGATATCCGCATTGTGCTTCATATCAATATAATATAATAATATAATACACATTATATTATATTATATTATATTATATTATATTATATTATATTATATTATATTATATTATAGCAAGTTAACTGTTTTGATTACTTGTATGTTGAACCATATCCTAATATCTTGTGTTAAACCAGGTGCTGATATAAATCCTGATATAAATAAAAATTAAATAATATATTGCTTAAAATGTATGAATTATTATTATATTATATACTGCTTACAATAAAAAAAATCCCCTCATTTTTGTGAACAGTGTAGTATAACTTTTGGGAGCAAATGATGGTTGATGATTCTGTTTCCTTACTGTCAAATTTATCCTCGGTCATTTGTATTATTGAGTATGAACACAGTAACAATAATTCCAGATTTTGGGGACATGATAAAGTAAAAAGAATGGCCCAAAAGGCACAGTAAGATTCATAAAAAATGTGTTGATTGATTGGTAGAGCAGACAGAGATGATGGTGCAAGCATTTTTAAAGTTCATAGCTTTAACATTTAAATGGGACAAAGATGAAGGAAATATTACAGCAAAATAAAGATACCAATAATTGAATAAATATGACATTCACAGAGAATGCAGAGAGAGAAGCCAGAACTGAATAATACACTCATCACCACTGAACAATCACATTTGCTACATTATGATGAATCATTCCAGTGAATCATCCAAAGACAATATACTGGAACTATACGATAATGTATGGGAGAAGGAAATATGACCACAAATCAGCAAGGAGGCTGCATTTGGAACGACACATAACCAAGGAATTTTCCCACATAGGCAAGACCATGTAGAGAAGAAATGAAAGCTTAATGTATTACATAAAAAAGAACCTCGTACCAAAATATGAGAGGGGATTCAGAAGAGGCAGAAATACCATGCAGCAGGGTATGTTTAGAGCATGAAATAAGGAAAGCACAGATTATTTGTAGATGTGGAAGGAAGGATTATAGATTAAACTAAGAAGATTAGGGGCCAAAGAACTGATATATACTGTAGCTGGACAAAGGATTTTTTCATATGGAAGATCAAATCACGTTTGATTAAAAAAAACATCAAACAGAAAATTACGTTAGAAGAAAAAAGGATGGCCTCAAGATAGCATAGAGAATTCTTTGTTATTTATTATGATAAATAATGTTTTTCTTAGTACTGATAATGGGGAAAGATTCTTTTCTTTTGTGGCTGGTGGGCCAGGAAGAGACGTATGAATTCACTGGAATTCATTGTGAAGATTTAGAGGTTATTGTTAAAGTAGAAGAACGGTACTTTAAATGGGGGTTTGAGTTTTCAGTAGACAGAACAAAAGGTTTCAGAATTGAATTATAACCCCAAATTTGGGGGGAAAGTTGGACATTTGTTGACAAACAAATTTTTGTTTGTGGAGACTGCTTATAATCACCTGCTGACCTCGTCTATGTTTGATTATTTCGTTTTTTACCTTTATTATTAGCTTTAAATTGCTGTGTCCCAATGTTTTTGGAATGCGTTGCAGGCCTGAAATGCAGAAATGGATTCATACTGTTTGTAATTAAACAAAAAAATCAAAGGAAGTGTAAAGATTAACGCAGTTTCTTATTTGATTTTCCATGCCGTCCCAATCTTTATGATCTTTGATAAAGGTCGAGCAAAATGATCAGTTTTTGTCTTAATTCAACAGACATAATCTGTTCTGAAAACTGCCAATCTATTTTTTTAAATTGATATGACACCCAAGACACATTTCACTTTAGCCTTACATATGTTAGAAGTCTATGTAGCTGTGATGTGCCTCTTTCTAACTACATACAAAATTGTACTACCCCCAAAACTTAAATATATTAACTCAAATGTTTAAAGCTTTTATTATTTAATGACTCTAGTGCATACATTTAAAAGGTCTTCCTTACAACCAATCAGCTGAGAGCATTTGCTGGATGTTCAGACTATTCCCAGAGCACATGGAGCTGTTAACTAGACCCTGCATATGCTAAAACAAATTTGCCCATGATACATAGTTGTGTGCCTTTCTCTTTTCTTTTTACGAAGTGGTATAATAAACTCTAGCACCAAACTACAGCATCTACACTATTATTTTTAAAACATGACTTTCAGCCTTCCAAAATGACCTCATTCTCAGTCTGAGACTGTTACCAAAGCCTCTTGCGTATGCTGAAAACGAGTACACAGAACTGGAAAGTATTACATGTTGATACCCAGGATAGTCGTATTCACCTTTCCTAATCTAACCCTGGCATTAAATACATAAATAATCCCTGAGCATGCTGTTCCAGACTGTAGTCAAAAACTGAAAAAATAGAACAGAGGGAGTTAATCCCATAAAACAGAATTTTAACAGACCAACAGAGTGGATATAAAAAAATACCAGCTGGCTTTACATTTCACACCTTTCATCATTCTTCATAGTCCCATAGCAACGTGTGAAGAACACCTTAATATGCAAGAGCTTATGCAAAACGTTACTGCATAAATCATATTTTGGATATGCTCTCTTAAGAGACAAAGGATGGAAGAATAAAGTTATTGTTTTTTTTGTACTGCAAGAATCTGCAAATGCTTTGAATTATATTTACATTATATATGTGAAGAAAACTTTTTTTATTACTAACATGGCATGTTAAAGAATTGATTAAAGCTTCGTCTTTATCTAAGTCGCTGTTCAAACTTCACTAGTTGTCTCTTGGAACTGTAATTAGTTGTCCAGCCACTGAAAATGCTTCCCAACATTAATACCAGTCAGTCTGTTTATTCGGTCAGGTCAGGACTTTTGTGCTGGTCATTAAAACTTTAGTTGCATCTTGTAGCATTATGATTTTCCTTCATGAATTAAAAACTGTTCTTTCATAACAGATTAGTGTCCACCATAAACTTCTTCAGCCATTCCCCTATCTGGGGTTCAACTGCCAGGTGGTTAAACTATCAAAACGCACTCAGATCAATACTCATCCTCCACAAAAGTTTATAGTTTAGACTATGGTAGCCAAATTAGATGTACTGGTCTGCCAAGCGAAAACTCACTAATGAACCTGCCAAAAAACACCCCCATAACTTTATTCTATTGTTGCTAACTGTTTTATTATCCTGACATCAACCAAACTTGGATTTACCCATGGAACTGCCAAATATTTAAATAATCAAAAACAAATCCAGTTTATACTTTACCAAATGTCAGAATGTAACATTACTCTGCAATTTACCAAGCCGTGATTATATAAGCTTTAATTCAGTGTACCAAGCTATGATTCAGTGTACCAAGCCATTATTCAGTGTACCAAGCTATGATTCAGTGTACCAAGCTATGATTCAGTGTACCAAGCCATGATTCAGTGTACCAAGCTATGATTCAGTGTACCAAGCTATGATTCAGTGTACCAAGCCATGATTCAGTGTACCAAGCCATGATTTAGCCATAAACTTGTAGTTTGTGAAACCATTAAAACATCTCTAGGCAATTATCTTTTCTAATCTTATCTCTCACTTTTCAGCATTGTGGTGGAATTTCAGTGTTTCAGCATTGTGGTGGAAGCAGGGGAAACAAAGAGCTCTAGGCATCCATTTTCCCTGTAGCTTCTACCAGCTCCTCCAGGGGATCCCCAGCCACCCCAGTGGGAGACACCCAAAAGGTGTCCTTATCAGATGCCCAAACCACCTCAACCGGCTACTTTCTAAATGCCCAGAAATCCACTAAAGAACGCTCTATGACATAACCATGACCTAAGACCTGGATGTGCTGATCCACATGTTAACCAGTCACACATTTAATTCTGCTTATCCTGATTATGGTTGAAGGGGTTTATATCCAGAATTCACATGTTGCAGATAAATGTGTACCCTGAATGTCCATTGCAGAGGTGGATGTGGCCAGTGTTGTAACAGCAGGCCCTGTGAGCCTGAATTGGATTAAATTTGTATAGAAATGTATGAATGGCTTTTATAACTGACTCATACTGACACTAAAATCCTCCCTCAAACTTTATAGTTGGCACTTTGCTGCCTGACACAGCCCTTTTCTGCCCCAAACACCAATGTTGGTGCACTATGCACCATGGTCAATTTATGGTTGTGTGCATCTGCTTAACTATCAAAGTTCTTGAATATTAATTTCTTGATGAACACTTTTTATCCTGATATTGCTTTCAGTTTAAGAGAGCTTGTACGGTCCTACTGTGTTTTGACTGATTTGGCCTAAATAGTTCTACTTCACATTAAATGCAATTGCAATCAAGCAGAGCAGGTTTTACAGATACTTGGTATCTATCTAGGTTTTACAAAACTTGACAAACTGAATCCATACTGTTATTCTATGAAGATGGCAGAAGTCTGAATAACTGTGACTGAAATGGCAAAAGCCATAAAACTGAATTGGGTGTTTACAAACTTTTGACCATAGAAATTACACTCAACAACCAGAATACAGGGTTGGGACAGATTTTGCCGTCAGAACTGCCTTAATTCTATGTGCCATACATTTAGCAAATTCCTGGAAACATTGCTTAGAGAATTTGGTTCATATTCACATGATAGAACACAGTTGCTGCAGATTTGTCGGCTGCATTTCTATGTTGCGAGTCTCCTGTTCCATCACTTTCCAAAGCTGCTTTATTGGAATTAGATGTTAGCTCTGGAGGCCATTTGAGTACAGAACTCACTGTCATGTTCAAGCAACCAGTTTGAGATTATTTGAGATTTGTGACATGATGTGTTATCCCGCTGGAAGTAGCAGGATAGAAGAAGACGGTACACTGTGCTCATAAAGATATGTACATGGTCAGCTACAGTACTTATGTCGGCTGTGGGCATAAACAATGCTCAATTAATGTGAATGGATGTGCCACACCATTACACGACCAGCAGCCTGAACCATTTATACAAGGCAGAATGGCTCTCATCAGACCAGGCAACGTTTTGCTATCTTTTGTTGTCCAATCTTGGTGAGTCTGTATCAGTAAATCCATTTATTCCATTTTTAACGTGCTGTGCATTCATAGATGCTCCTCTTCCTTGTTTGTAACTAATGATTATTCGAGTTACTGTTGACTTTCTTTCAGCTCAAACCAGTCTGATAATTCCCCTCTGACCTGTTGAAGAGGTGTACCTAATGAAGTGCCCTATGAGAGGTTTCTCAAGGTGAAAATCTTGAGACATTTTATAATCCCACTCTACAGATTTGAAATCTGGTGGAAACATAGTGAAACTCATACAGGGAGACTCTAGTACATATAATACACACAAATTATACAATTTACTCGCACATGCCAGTGTGCCTAGAGAATTAGCAGATCAGTTCCGAATTTGACTCCTTTATCCTAATGATTACTCTGCTCTTTGTTTAAAAGACAGTGATGAGGACTTGAATAATAATGTTGATTATAAAGTAAATCTTTGCCAGGTATCAGATGTAGCTCTACTGCTCCTAGTCTCTGAGGTCCCTAAGTTCAATAAACCTATAACTGCATCACTGAGCCGCCTCTGCTGCACATCTACATTAACACGAATGGATTGTCCTTTAATAGGAAAAAGAACTGTTCACAAACTGCTTGATGTGACCTTGAAAATGACCATGAATTTAATATATTTCAGGGTCTCAATATTGTTGCCTATTAATGTTCTTGCTCATTGAATCCCGTCATTAAAAAAACAGAAGCGGAACAAGAACCTTCTGATGCCTTGCAAATATCCACAATGGTCACACAACTCGTCCTGTGTGGGCATTTCCAGTTTGAAGATGAAACAGGTATGTACGGTGAATGTAGTGGAAAATGGAAGTTTGTGGAACTGTACATGACCAGGAAGGAGGGCATCTGATAAACATGCCATATTTATTTACCATAATTTACCAGCGATGTTATTAT
Organism: Parotocinclus haroldoi; assembly: GCA_034779995.1. Classification (NCBI taxonomy): domain Eukaryota; kingdom Metazoa; phylum Chordata; class Actinopteri; order Siluriformes; family Loricariidae; genus Parotocinclus; species Parotocinclus haroldoi. The sequence goes on along the minus strand of JAUZST010065251.1, from coordinate 34,212 downwards.
GAATCATTCTGTACATTTCTCACCAGATAATTATTATGTGCTTGCTTGATGTATTTAATGTTGCATCATCATCAATGGCTGTTCCTGACTGAAGCAAGGTTGCATAAATACTAGTCAGACACACTCACACTGGGTCAATTTAGAGGACCAGTTAACCTAATGAATGCCTTTGAAATTTGGGAGGAAACCAGAGCACCCGGAGGAGGACATGCAAACTACAGCCCAAGGTTGGGATTTAATTGGGGAACTCCATGGGGCAATCATGTGAGCCACTTGTGCCATTACCCTGTGATGTATTAAGTAAATCTGTGCCTGTGTCTGGTCTAGGGGTCTGATTTACTTCCACCATCTTTGGCTCTTGCTGCTGTTCATCACATTTTGTTATGACCATGTGATCTATCTATGGGACCTAACATTTACACCCTGTTCAGACCATTTGAGTTTTGAGTATCGGAGTTGTGAATAAAAGAAAGTATCAGACGTGATCAAATTAAGACACTAAAAATGCATGTATAAATTCACACCAACATGCACTGATATCCAAGTTGAATCTGATTGTTGAAATCACTTCAGCTTGAGATGCTTTGTAAGATGCATTGTCAAATATGTCTGCCAAAACCCATCCAAACAGCATCTGTCATCCGTGATGTCCATCCCTGAGTGGCTGGAGAAACAGCACTCTCATAGCACTGGCAAACACAAGGGACATTTTTTATTCTTATAAGTAATGTGGAGTCTTTGGATGAAATGTAATGTGTTTGTCTCTCATCAGTTTGTTCTGTCATGCCCAAATTGCTCTGTGGCAATGCTTACAGTGTCAGCCCTGTGTTAATCATGTTTTACAGCCGTCTGCCTCTAAAGATTAACTTCCAAAATTGTTGCTGTCTTTTTAGTTTAAACAAATTTTGAGCAATTGTTTAAAAATATTAAAATAAAGATTGAATTAAATTGTTTAATAGAAATTTTACATATATAATCATTGATTAAAAACAGCAGCGTGGTGGCTCGGTGGGTAGCACCGCAACCTTGCAGAAAGAAGGTCCCAGGTTCAATCCCAGGCTGGAGCGGCCTGGGTCTTTTCTGGGTGGAGTTTACTCTGGGTATTCTGGTTTTCTTCCAAAGACATACGTGTTAGGTTAACTGGTGTCTCTAAAGTGGCCCTTAGCCTGTCTGTGTGTTTGTGCCCTGTGATGGATTGATGCCCCGCCTAGGCTTGTTCCTGCCCTTGCTCCCAGAGTTGCCGTGTGGGCATCAGATGACCCACGGAAGATTAAGCGGAAGATAATGAATGGATGGATGGATGATGAAAAGCAAAGCATCCAGATACAAATGTCAGATTGCTACAAAACTTGGCATACAATTACATCTTAGGCAGATAAGTAAATCATTACAGGTGGGGTCTGATTAGACACTGGGCCTTGCGACAAGCGCAACAGTGCTGCTCTTTAAAAAGGCTCTCAGGTGTTCCTCTTGGTGAGATATCATTGTCTGGTAGACATGCCTCTACAATGTAGAGACATTTTGCCAGTTAACGCATCTTTAGACAGAAAGAAGCAGAACGGACATTTCAACTAATTTCCTGACTGTTCTGACTTGTCTGTTAGGAGCTGTTGGGACCAGCGGTTTCATGATGACACACACGACAAACATACTCCGGACGACTCACACCAGCAGAGAAAATTATTTGATCCACTGACAAGCACAAGTCGCTCCCACAGTTTTGTTGTCCACCATCTAGAGACAGGTGGCCCCTTCACTAAACACTGTCCCTGTCTGTGCCTGAAACCTATCCAGGTGCTTAACAGGAGGAAATGTATTGTGACAGTGCCCATTACATCTTGCCATTGACAACCTGTTAACGTCGCATTTGTTTGCAATGATGTTGAGAACAGGAAATATGGACTGCCACGGACTGGAACTGTACAACTCTTAGTGATGAATTAAGCCTAGAGAGCCATCGCAAACGACAGTTGATCAAGCCAATGAGTGATTATAGCCAAATTGAGCATTTATGTGTGTACAGCATCTATAGGGACAGCTGCAACATATGTGGGCAAATGTACCAGTGGGGTTATACATGATTATATAAACTGTAAACAATAAGCGGGTGGTCAGTTGAGTACACAATTCAATCTGGTGAAACATTTGAGGGTAATAATGTGGTTAAAAACTTATCCAGGTACAAGACACATGAAAAGACCAAGTGTAAATGAAAAGACCAGCAGGACGAAGCCAGGCTTGATATATTTTTGCTTGGTTTTATATAGTTCCCTTTAGTCCTAATCATATTATGATTATGCAAATTATGTCATATTATGACCATGCAAAAGGGCAAAAATAAAGCATATGCAAAACTACATGATGTGGGGTGAAACTACATGGGTGTACCACTGCTTCTCTCTCCAGACTCCCTAGAGCAAAACCAAGCCTTTCAAATACAGGTACTCCCGGTTTTACAATGGCATGAATTTTCGGCTTAGCAAGGAAATCTTATAAAACACACAAAAACATATTAAACAGAAACAATATTCTGGGTTTAGAATATTTCCCCAGGCAAGTCACATATCTTGCCTTTATTAACATAATTTCAACCATAAAACAAAATAATTCAGACACCACCAGATTAAATTCAGCCTCTTTCTATTACTACCTTCAGTTCCTAATAGAAGAGACAGGCAATACGTCAAGGTGATCTTTACCCACCTCTGTCTCTCTCTCTCTCTCTCTCTTTGAAAAACTGTTCTTTTTTAATTTTCTTTTAATGGGTGGCTACTTTCCAGAACCATTTGCCCTTGACTTTGGTGCCTGCCAACTCACACAGCAGTGATCAGATGGAAGCAAAACAGATTCATACCATGACGATGTAAAACACATTATTGTGTATGATATGTTCAAACGCTGTGCTGTTACTGAGAGACAAATTCCCCTCCCATTTTCTCTTAATATTGCATGTTTGCATCAAAACATCTTTTCACCATCCATTTGTTCTTTGATCATATTAATCATCCTTATAAAAATGCTTTGAAGTGCCAATAGGTTATACATAAATTATTCTGTATAACAAATGAAAAAAACTTCACATATAGTGTAAGAAACACAAACTGATGGTGTCTCACAGAGTTGATGATGATGTCTATTTTGAGAATCAGTAATTCAGAATAAGAGCTGAAGAAGCCTACAGGCACAAGTGGCAGTTCCAACTGTTCTCGCACTGCATGAACAAAAATGGTCTAGCAGCATTCTTTAATCATCTTAATTATCACGAGCAGAATAATCTTACTAAAATTGATAGTCAAAGGAAAAATAAGGTATAATGCAAAATACTGATGGACATTTGTAGCAACTGTTGTGCTATTACTATTTTCGGTGTGTCTGGTTTTACAGCTAAAAGCCATTATGGAACAGTGTCACTAAAATGGAGGCCATAAGTCTGGGGCCACTAGTGAAAATGCATTTTCATGTTTTTCTTTTATTTAATACAATGCATTTGCCTTATAAATTATATAATTAGCATGACAATATTTAAAAGTCACATTTTAAAAAAGTTGAGAATTTATCATTTCCCTTTTGCTGTAATGACAATGTACTGTCGAACTGGTACGTGCTCCACAAGTTTGTACAAAATTTTATTTTCCATGTCATCCCAGCGCGATTTCACGAAATCCTAAAGAACATCTTCTAAATGACTGCTTGACTTTCCCTGACTTCAACTGCCCGCTTTTATTGTTAGATCACAAACCTTAAACTTTTATGCCTCCAGGTCTACTCATCATAGAAGTCCTCTCCAGAAGGTCCTGACCTGGCTTGAGTGACAGTAAAGGCACTTGCAAATATATTTTTTAATCTGTTTTTCATTTCATGGTGACCTTATATGTCATGCTGACTGCATTTTTGATTATTTTGTGTGTGTCTCCCTGGCAGGTCATGCGACTCTAAATATTTTTTACTGATATTGCTTTCCATCAAATTTTGTTGACTCGATTGCCCAGCCTTTTCAATCTAACTCTTGCTATAACCCGTATCATATAATAACCCCTCAGGGAATGCAGCTAATGTGTAATCCTAACCATAATCTGAGCTGCATGGCACTTTACAGGAGTTTTTACAAGTGATAGTTTTATACCTTCAACAAGATTAATAGCTCCTGGTAGAACAATGTCCATAAAAATATGTACTGCTCCGATTCCAAAGCTTTCTTTTAAACATTATGTGCGGACTGTACTTTGAGGTAACCTCTAAGATAAATTCTTGGATGACAGTTTAAGTTTTCCAAAAGAGTAACAATAGAGCAACAATTAGCTTCACGAGCCTTAACTTCAGCTGTCTGCATTCACAGCAGATGCTTAACTATAAAACTCCAAGGTGAGCCAAGGCATTATGACCATCTGGTCCACAGTGATGTCTAGGTAGGTGACACTTATCAAATTGATGTCCAGATACAAGGTTTCCCAGCAGAGCGTCACACAGAGCATCACGCTCCCTCAATTGACTTGTCTGCTTTGTACAGGTGAATGGCTCACAAGACCATCCAGTCATCTACATGCCTGGTAACACTTTCCATTGCTCCAAAGTCAGGTTAAAGCACTCACCTGCTCATTGTTGGTACTTTTGACAGTGGACAGCATTACTACTCTGACTGGCCTGGAACTACACAGCCCCATATTCATTGGGAAGAGGGGGCAATGCACTGCGTCTATTTATAGTACAGTTCTGCCGTAATCAGTATTTAAATGTCTTTGGTTATGCCTGTATAATTTCTGACAGGATAGATGTTGAAATTGTGCATTGATATGGATTTCCAATATCCTGATACCAGTTTGTGGTTTGTCCATTCCATCTCCTATCTTATATTTACATTTAAATAATTTAGCAAATGGCCTTATCCAGAGTGACTTACAAATGATGTAATTTTACAGTCCAAGCAATCTAAGCTTTGCTCAAGGATCCAACAGTGGCAACTTGGCTAAGGTGGAATTTGAACCCTGGACCTTCTTGTTCATAGTCCAATACCTTAACCACTAAGCTACTACAGTCCCACTGTCTTGGTAATTGTTCATCACTGCTGGCCATGACAACGCAGTCATCAGACTATAACTCCCAGACTTCTAAACTGTGAAATATGAAATTTGTATTAAGATAATTCAAAATTTTAAGTCAAGTCACCTTTATTTAGAAAGCACCTTTAAAAGACAAGTAGTGTCGACCAAAGTGCTGCACAAGAAAAGAGTAAAATTAAATTAAATTAAATTAAAACGGAGACATAAGACAATAAAACAATAAAATCACTAATATATAAAACAATCACATGCAAATCTCCAATTATATATATTTTTTTAAAAAGACTCAAATGCCGGAAAAAAAAGGTGAGTTTTTAACTTTGATTTAGTGGTAGGGGATTCTTTAATATGAATTGGAAGACAATTCCAAAGTTTTGGTGCAGCTACAGAAAAGGCCCAATCGCCTTTGGACCTCATCCGTGAGCGTGGGACGGCTTGGAGCAATTGGTTGGAGGATTAAAGGGATTGTGAGGTGTAATGATGGTGGAGAAATGTAGAGAGGTTTTTTTTAATTTGATGTATGTATGTAATGTATACACTAAAAAAATATTTCATTTTGGAACTGCATTTGAATATATCAATAATAAGTATAATGACCTTATTGGACCAAGGACATTCATGCAAATAGATGTTGTCAGTCATTATAAGGTGTCCATTGTCTCCAGACTATAGTAATATGCACAGGAACCAAAGAAGGTTTTATATGTTGAAGTTCCTGTGTTATTATGTAGTGATTTTGCATTAAAGTAGTCAAGACAGTTTTATCAGGCCTGAGGACAGACATCAAAGCAAAGAATTGTAAAATTCCACTTTGAAGGTAGCATCACTATTGAAATCACAGCCAGTATTGAATTATAATTAAAATGCTTCCTAGCTGTAGCATGCTAGCCATTGTATTTATCATGTTGTTTTTAATGCATTTGTAAATGGAGACTCATATATTATTTGTGTTTGTTTGTGACTATTATGTTTTGTGTAGTTTGTATCCAGTGCTATTCAGATTGGATTGGTCACCTCGTGTGCAATGTGTGATGACCATTTGTGTGTAATACTGCACTCAGAGGATATTTCAATAAATAAAACTCCAACGAGCAGTTATATAGAGACCTTTGCAGGGTTGTGGCCCTCCTCACTCAGTATAGAAGTCATGCATTTATCAAGGAGCAGTGGGAGACTGGGGAATTAGGAATGTTTAAACTGGGAGGGAAGGGGAGGATTAATTGGTTTGTAGGGTCAATGTTGAATATGGTACCTACTATTCTAGCAATTGCATCAGAATTAATAGCTTCATACACTATACCAGAGAGCAAGTCAGGGTTGGGCCATCCCAGGTAGTTTAAACTAGGGCTGTACCAATCTGTTATTTTGTGTCGGTATCGGCCCGTTATGAGGCAAGATTACTGGATCGGAGGTTGGATGGGAAAAACACAGTTTAATCCAATATCTGTCCTATCACGTATATGCTTTACTACACACCGTAAACAGAGATGTGTCATGAGCAATAGCTGGAAATCAAGTTAAAGCTGTTAGCTAGCAGCGTGGTCATCATGTCAGTTGCGTGGAGTTATTTTAATCTGAAGGATGATAAAAGTAAAACAGCCGAGTGCAACGTATGCAACTCCAGTGTTTCAAGTGGTGATAGCAGTGTATTGATATCGGTACCGCCAGATATTCAAGTTTTCAGTATCATTATCAGTGTCGGGCATTAAAAAAATAGTATCGAGCCAGCCCTAGTTCAAACCTTAAACATAAAAGCTTTCTAGCGTGATAAAGAAAGAAATCTTCAGTGTTTTTCTGTGATCTCCATCGTTCGGTACTTTATATGAAAATGCCATTTTTAAGTAAAATAGCGTGGGCAAGGTTTAACTGTTCATCCAATATTACCGTTATTTAAATCAGTTGTGAATGTGGTTAGCGAATGTTTTTTTTTCCCTTCGGCCCTGTTTGCACCAACGTTTATGCATCCTGAGTATCAGAATAGGATAAGCCACATAAAAATGCATGTGGAAATACTCCCAAGATGCATGTATATCAGAATAAATGTTTGCTTTAATCACTTTAAGAGGAGGTTTGAGACACACTGCAGCAACATTATATAAACGTAAACGCATTCCATCTCTCCATGATGCATTTGAGTACCAAATCCTGGACTAATATGCTATTACAAGGCACACATGATTCAAACATTCGTTACAGACATTCATTGCTTGCCATATCATACTATGCAAAATAAACCACAACTTACTCACATAAACAAAATAATATCAGACCATATACCTGTTATGTCCACAGCTGGAGTTTGCTTTGTTTAAACATTTTAAACACTCTCAAAGCTGGAACTTCACTCTTGGCTCATGATAAACACATGATGTGTTGTTCTAATGTTATGAGGCAATTTCAATTTCATGATGCAGTACAGTAGATAAATTAAATCTGGCTAACAGGAGATGGATTTGAAATTTAGAAGTACATGCATGTTCAGCTAAATATTCTCAGGAAGCATTCCTGCACATCTTACCTTCTTTCTCCTATCGCTCAATCTCAGCTATGAAGTGATCAGCCTACGCAGATCTGTCAGCAAAGTGTCCAAGGCAAAAGTGGGACCGACTGCTGCCCTTACCCACGTCATTATGTTTTTTAAATGCATCAATAGTGAAATCAATTAGAGCATGTCAGTGCTTTTTTTTCTCCTGAAGCCTTAATCTCGCTCTGTTCCAGAAACAGCAGCACTTGCTAATGGAAAGCTGCCGCTTTCGCCTATCTCTGTCTTCCAGACTTGAATATCTGCTTTTGCAGGAAAATTGTACTGTATGTTCAGGCATCTTGCCAATTTATAAGTACATGTGCTCTGTGCATTCATGCAGCGGCACACTATTCAATTTACATTTTTTTCTCCCACAGGTAATGGAGAATTTCTGCTGTGCTGGCAGTGGCATATTGCCATTAAGTGCACAATATGGTCTAGTGAAGACAGCTAGATCACCCTAACGGGAGGCATTAGAGGTTTCCTTCTGTAGTTAGGTAAATTTGCATTGATATTGCATTTTGCAGCATTAAAGCCATCAAAAAGGAGATGATATATTTCCATTCAGTATCTTTAACTCATCTTTAAGATCATTTATTTATGCTCTTTAATGCCAATAAGCAATGGAAACCACGGCTGATTTAATGACTGTTGTTAAATATGACTGTTTTTTTATACGACTTTATTTTAGACCATACATTATTTTCATATTCGGTGCATACAGCCAAAGCCATAATGCATCTAGGAATTCCTTTCGACATCAAGAACATAATCACATTTGCAGAGCTACTGGATATATATGATTACATTTCAGAGCTTTGGAAATGGCTGTTGAAATTGTATTGTTGCATAGTATGTATCTTCAGCAGATACCTTTCCTTCCTCCCGCTATGCATTGTACACAAGAACTCAATTGGAAGGGTCTGATCTAAAGGAAGTCTGAACTCAAAGATGTGTCATATTAAAGCTTCGCTTTCATTGTTGCTACTTTTTAAATGATGTGACGTTGGTGGTAGGTCTGTCTGCTGTTACAATAGCAGCCCCTATTGTCCATCTGATGCACTGATAAGGGTGGTGGTATGATACTGAAAGAACAGCATGTTCCTCTATGCATGCTGATTTTCCAATAGTCAATAATCAACCCATCAGTGAAAACAAGTGGGCAACAGAGACAGGTGTATACGCAGGCTGGAGTGTTATTCCTTAAAATATGGAGAGGGTGTGGTCATAATAACTTTGAATGTGCCAAGAAACATCAGAATAAGCAGCTCAGATTTCTCTCAAACGGATAGTTTATCAATAATCTCACATGATGCTGCGTGCTTTAAAAGCAATGCGCACGTTGCTATAACCACAAGATATTGCAACCACACCCCCTTCTAAGTGGATTGGTTGCTTCACGTGACCAACTGTGTGTAATATTGTACTTGAAGATATTTCAAGAAAATAAAACTCTAGCATGGGGCAGCATGGTGGTAGCACTGCTGCTTCACAGCAAGAAGGTCCTGGGTTCAAACCCCAGAGTGGAGTCTGCATGTCTAGGGTTGTTCCTGTCCTTGAGCCCAAAGTTGCCGGATGGGCACCTGACGGCCCGTGACCCCGTGTGGATTTGGCGGAAGATAATGAATGAATGAATAAAACTCCAGCACATGTATAGAGACTTTTGCAGGACTGTGACTCTCCTCAGGTGTAGAAGTTATGCTTTCAGCAAGGAGCAGAGAGAGACTGGGGAAGTTGGTATGTTTAAACTGGGAGGGAAAGGTAGGAATAAGTGGCTAGTAGGGTCAGTGTTGCATATGGAACCTACTATGCCAGCAATTGCATCAGCAGCATTAAGAGCTTTATACATTATATTAGACAGCAAGTCAGCGCTGAGCCATCCCAGCTAGTGAATACCTTAAACATAAAAGCCTTCTCCATGTACTATTGTAGAATGTAGAGTATATAAGATCAAAACATAGAGCATAGATAGATCATGTGGTTTGGTGGATTCATACATAGCACCATCTGTTTTGTAAGAAAATAAAAACCAATGGGTATGAATGACCACTAGTGATTTTGGTTTAATTGACTACGTAATGGCTATAACGGCTAAATGTGTCGTTACATTGGGTTCCTGCTGCTGTTGTGTAAACTACTTTAAAAAAATCAATAAATCACACACTCGTCTTCAAGTTCTGGTAGGGCCTTCTAATTGAGTCAGGGATCACATGCAGACACTATTCACTGTAACTGAGGAAGGAGAGAAGGGAAATCTCAAAAGTCTGATGTCGCACCCTATTCATTATTTAGTGTTCCATTTGCTGTGTCAGCTGTTTTTTTTAGGGTTGTCCAAATTCTCAGTGGACAATTCAATTCCCTATATAGTGCACTACATTGTTACCCACAATGCACAGCACAGGCAGTGGAAAAACTAATGTACACTACTAACAGACTAACGTACAACAACGCATAGCGGTTTCCTTCAGCTTAACTCAGCAAAGAAGTGCTCACAAAAATGAGGGGGTATTTTAAAATGAAATTTAAATTTTTCCCCAATTAAATATCTTTAAGTTTTTGCGAGCAGTATATAAAATATAATTTAAGTGGCTGTTAAATGACAACAGTTGTTATTAATGTGTTTTCTATTAAAAATAGTCCATTTAATATTTATGTATCCTTTACGGTTTTAGTTTGTCAGATAAACGAGTAACATTTTACACAGTCTTGTTACTGTATCTTTATTCTTGTTGATGTTTTGGTTGGTTTATGATTTAAGATGATTTGTAAAAAGTAAATGTTGTCTGAATGCCCTCGTTTGTGTCACTCACTGTTATCCTATATAGTGTTTTACACAGAACACGCTGTATCGTGCTTAGTGAATGAGTAAATAAGTGAACCAGTCCCTCCATGCCCGGGCCACATCAGAGTGCAGGAACTCCCTCCAACATTCAGTTATCAGGATCAGTATCTTTTACATTATTTAATTCAATTGTTATTATTTACTTAATTTTACTAGTAATACCAATAACTTCCTAGCTTAACTTAATTTCAATTAACATCTAGGCCACCCAAGGAGGATGGGTCCCTTTTTTAGTCTTGGTCCTCCCAAGGTTTTTTCTTTCTACTTTTAGGGAGTTTTTCCTTTCCACTGTCGCCCTAGGCTTGCTCAATTTGGAATTGGCCTTTTTTAGATAATATAAATGTATAATTGTAAAGCTGCTTTGAGACAATGCACCATTGTAAAAAGCGCTATAGAAATAAATTTGGCTTTGAACTATTTCAGACATACCCTGAGTTTGAATATTGGAGCTTCATTGTTTTAGCGCCACTCTTTGTTTGATTTTCCTGCCTTTTTTTCCTTTTTTAGGTGGCACACACGAATATTCTCTTGTGGAACTGGTGCCTAGTAACCCTGATATCCCAGCATTTAATTCTCACTTACAATTACATAAACACACTTTCTTATTCACTCATATGAACAATTCACTTTTGTATAGAATATATAGAATATATAAAATATACTAAATAATTAGTATTACTATAAAACCTTCTTCCCTGGGGATTCCAATATTGACTCTAATTTTCCCGGGGTGCGATTCCAGTATTAGTCTGTGTCTGCCATCACACCCTGACCAGGAAAGTGAATAAGACCAAGAATAATACCAGGTGTTTTGACCAGAGATGAATAAACTTTCAAAATAAAGACTAGGTGATTTAAGACAGATCTGTAGTTCACCTTCACGTGCTTATCATGCTAATGTGCTTGTACTAACAACATGTTTACTGAAAGCTGAGTCAACAAAAAGTGCATCAGCCTTACAAACTTGATTTGCACATTGGTTTGAGCATCTATGGAATGTACCAGTTGAGTGCATTGCCTAGACAGTATTATTAAGGATAATAATTGGCCTACAGAGAGCAAACATCATTAGAGGAAAAAAATGTCAGTGCCAGAACTTGATTTAATTGGACAATACAATAAGAAAAATACTTGAAGAGTGACCTTTTTAAAGATGACATTGTGGACAGGGGAATATAGTCAAACAAACTAGATTTAAAAATTGTCACGTGTTTACTTTAGTACATGTATATGTAAATTAAGTCTATGGATAATCTCAGCTATCTTAGGTGTAAAAATTATTTTATTTATATGGAGCGTTTTGCTGTGTTTGGTTTGTTACCTGCTTCTCCAGGACACCAATATAAACCAGATGTGCACATTGAAATGAAACTGCATTTTATGATAAAAGAATATAGGCATATCACTGTATTGTTTAAACTAAGTGATGGGCTAAGAATAATCTTGTACTATCACAGACAAAAAGGGTCAGAATGCTCTATTGATGGGAACGACCACCTGTGTAACTGTGTAATAACAACCTGTGTTTTTTTTACTGATTTCTTATAAATGCACACATCATCATGTACAGCTTTATAAGCAGATCTACAAAAGTCAAGACTAGACCCGAACTGGACAGAGGTGACAGTGGCAAGAAAAACTGTCCTGAGACCAATATCTGGCTTGTCATCATAGACACAATGTTGTAACATAAAGTTATAAACAGTACATTTTGTAAAAGAAAAACAAAAAAAGCACTTTTGCAGGTCGCTCTGAATAAGGGTGTCTGCTAAATATTGTAAATGTAAATTTAATATTCAGATAATGTAATCTGACTGCATGGTCAGGAACAATACTCTGTGTAGCTACAGCTCATTCAAGCTATGGCATTTGAATAACCCATACTCAATTGGTGTTAAGTGGAAGTATGGCAGAAAAGTACCCCCCTAACCTTTACATCACTAATATAAGCCTGAGGCTTTGATATAAAGTCAAATGGATCCATGCTTTAATGTTTTTTACACTAAATCCTTACTCTACCAGTCTGTCTAGCACCAACAACCATGCCATGTTTAAAGTCACTTAAATCTGTGAATCAGTTCAACAGGTCATTTTGATCATGTCTACATACCTAAATGCATTGACCTGCTATCATGTGATGTCAGTGAGTGTATAGACACTCATATTTAAACCCTGTGATACATAAGAAGGTGTTGAAAATCCTTTCATTAATTAGTCAATATATTGCTGATATTAGCCTAGCCAAACCCACATTAACTTATTTCATCTACCGGAGCAATCCGGATCAGATCTTCTTTTCCTCTGAACTGTTGTAATTGGATTGAGGTACCTCATTCAAACTGCTGCTAGTAAGCACTTATGTTTTTACAGGATCCATGAGGGAGAGAAAGAAAGAATGAAAGGTGTTGGTGTTTGTCCATCCTTCTGTTTTCACAGTTCCAGTTTACTAGTTTGCCTCTTTTGCTGTCTTAGATGGTTCAGCACATGAGCATTTCTATTTGGAACAGACTGTTTGCAGTAGCCCAGGGACCGATAAAAAGCTAAAACAGTTATTTATCTCAGTAGGAAGCTCATCTCCGGTAAGAGTTCACAATACTATGAGTTTTCTTCCCTGTTTGCTTTCGTGTAATGGAGAAGGGAAGAAGACAGGGCACAATGAAAAAGAATATGTTTTGTATTACAGATGTTCATCATACGGTTTAAATAATTGTGCTGTTTTAACCTAATGGAACTAATGACATTGTCATCTGGGTGCAGTGTTGCCCCTTATAGCCTCGAAGATTCCCGGTTAGATCCTGACCCTGGGTTCCATCTGTGTGGAATTTGCATGTTCTTACCATGTTTCCATGTGGGTTTTCTCCAACATGTATGTTTGGTTAATTTGCGTTTCCAAAGTGCCACTAAAGAGTAAAGTGTCACCCACAAAGTGTGTGAGTGTATATGATGGATTGACGCCCAGTTTATGGTTGTTCTTGCCTTGCACCGTGTAGATGGCTAGGCATCTAATTGACTCTGACTAGGATAAGACAATGAATGAATGAATGAATGAATGAATATTGTCTTCTTGTTGGTTGTGACAGATACATGATACATGAGCAAAATACAGGCTAATTTCACACTGCAGGTAAACACCAAAAGCAAATTAAACATAACATTTTTATTTCAGTTTGGGCCTTTTTTATATATGATACTAACATCCAATGCATACTACTGGCACAACCCTCAGAAAAACTGAAATACAACCCCAAATCAGAAAAAATTGGGACAGTTTGGAAAACTGTATTTAAAATGTAGTGTTAGTGTGTGCACTCTACCCTGCAGTAGACTCAGGACATACTTCCTTTCCTGGATAGGTTCTGAATTCATTAACGATAACATGGAATTGTGTTCTATTATTCATAATGGATATTATAATGGATAATATTGAGTACAATATTTATCACATTGAGCTGTCATTCATCAATACAGGATGAAAGAAATGTAATTGCATTCTTTCGTCTAAACTATTTTATGTATGTTTGTGACTTCAGATTCAAGTATACAAAATATGTTGCTGTGTCTCTGGTGTGGTGAGTTTGTGGCTAAATAAAGACAGATGTGACATGACTGAGCATCAGTGTCACCTCATTACTCATAAACTCATTACAAACTTTAACATTATACCAGCGTTATATTCACATTGAAAACTCAACCAGTGTATCGCTTATTTTAAAGCTTTAGATCTTTTCCATTAATCAGGCAAGAGCCCGAAACATCCATTCTCGTTTACACTCACATTGGCATACACACTGTACACAGTCATAGTAGCATGTAGCACCCGTACTTTTTTAACAGTATGTGTCAATTTCAGATCTATAAGTGCACTTCACGATACCACAGGCCAAAAGCTGCTTATTGGAGTTTTATCCATTTCTTTTAGAATAAATTCAGTAAGTTCAGTATTACACGGTTGGTCCTGTGAAGCTATGTGTTGAGCTGGTACGACTGGATCAGAGACAATGCAGTGAAGATAATGGTCCACCACCTAAATAGTACATGATCTCTGGAGGGTCCTGACCATTAGAGAACAGAGAGAGAGTATGCAGAGAAACAGAGGGACTGCAGTCTGTAATTGTAGAACAGTGCAGAGTCCAATAAGACTTATAAACAATAAACAATAAGCAAAATACAAACTAAAAATAAAGAATGCCTACAACTTTTTTACAGTGATGTATATTATGTTATTTTTATTTTGCAACAATGCAATAGCATAAATCCTTCTGAAGAACACTATTTGTGTGACTGACCTAACTTCAGACTGAGAATTCTATATAAAACTATTCACCAAGCTTGTTCATTTTAAACATATTGGATTTCAGCTTTAACCTCAAATACAAGCTTTCATTTGATTTCTCGTCCTAGAGAACAGAATTATTATCCTTCCACAGGGGAAACAACTGCCCAGTTCTGACCTTTTACAGTATTAATACAAATGAAATGAACATTTTCAAACATAATATATGGACAACATGTCAAAGTTATTACGGGTAATACGACTGCTGGTCCTCTAGGCTTTTGCGAACTAATTGGCAGCACAGTCTGTCAGCTGCTGCATATAAGAGAGTTCATGCTCCTCCCTTTGGCAAGGTTCAGTCAGTGTCACACTGTTCGCCAAGGCTGTTTTGACCTAGATGAGGCGTGCAAAAAGCCACATATTGTCTTTCCTTGTGGCCAGTTGAGTTATGACAATGCAGCTAATAGAACTCAACCACTGAAGGGAGTCCATGTTCCAAATAAGCCCAGTGTTGCATTGTGTCAGTGTGACCTACTACTGATGACATTTTATTGTTCATCAGCATTTGCTCCTGATATGTTTCTGCCAGGACTAGGTATGTTCAGAAATCTCACTGAGGAATTTTCTGGGCTAGTCATTGTTTCCAGGAATTGTCTTATTGCTTTGAAAAGTGTATTGATTGCTGACAAGTTTGGTTCCTGGTCATGAGCACGCATTGTATAAATAATTTATGAAGTATACGTGTTGTTGGTGACATTCATACTGTATTCTTCAAACTCTTTCAGAAATTGGTTGCCATTAAAGACAACTTGATAGCTAAGTTAATTTACTCCCTGCAATTAATCATTTTGCAGGACATGAAGATTATGACAAACTTCAGGAGTTTACGACAGGGTTAAACCAGCAAACCTTAAACGCATCATTCCCCCATAAACCTGACCAGGATAAGTTAGATTAAAACTGAAAAGTACTCATAATAGTACTGAATTTTGGCATCATATCATCTTTATTGTTCAACCAAATGCCTGAATGTCATTGTGAGTCTCCACAGATAACATGCAGATGATCAAACCTGACTATTACTGTAAAATTAAATATGCGTTGAGTTAATCTCAGTAGATTAAACTGTGGTTTTTAAATGTAAAAAAGGCAAATACCTTTCTTTCTGATGAAAAGGAAACAGTCTCTGATCTGATAAACATCATATAAAGCAAAGTTTTAATATGTAGAGTGGG
This sequence comes from Parotocinclus haroldoi, assembly GCA_034779995.1. Lineage (NCBI taxonomy): Eukaryota > Metazoa > Chordata > Actinopteri > Siluriformes > Loricariidae > Parotocinclus > Parotocinclus haroldoi. Next base: position 18,281 of record JAUZST010065251.1, on the reverse strand, counting down.
TCTGGTTTCCTTTCTTTGTTCCTTAATTTGTTGCCCTCAAATGAGCTTTAGAACATTCACAGATTTGATCGTTGTAATAAAGATAAAACCAAAATAATGAAACATAAAGTGGATCTGGATACCTCAAAGATGATTGATAAATGTCCAGAAACACATCAGCTATGCTACAGTACTACAGTGCAGTACATTATACTACAGTATCATAGATTACTTTTAAATACTCACTACTTTTACATACAAAAAATCTTCTCACATACTATATCATCATAATAAATGTTTTCAGTATGTAACAGCTACCGTTAAATATACTGTCAAGTATTCTACTGACAGCAGGATGCATTGTAATGAACACAGTGATTAACATTTTCATAGATTTGAAAAAGTCATTTTATCAACATCCTGCGAGTTCATAAAAACAGTTTTTCAACTATGATATATGGCTTTAGTGCCCTCTCGCCATAAACTTCACCAAACACCTTTTAATTCAAATGGAAAACCAACAATCTGCATCTGTGACTAATCCCATAGTCAAGTTCCAAAATCTAGCGCACCATCTTTTCAGAAGACTCAAGGATTTTGGAGCATCAAAGGTTGAAAAATCCCCAAACTAATACCCATGTTTTGGCATGTAGGTTTGGATGTCCAAAAACATTTGAGCTACATAGTGTAATCACTATTCTTTTGTTCAAATAAAACAGTGTTTTCCTTAAGCTCTGGTTGAAAATACTGCTTTTTAAGTTGAAGCTTGATACTACACTGTTATTCAGGCAAATAGTTGAAATTTTTGTTCACTGCTCAGGGGCACACTACTGTGTTAAGTGCATTCCAAGAGTTTGTTTGTCACATGTTGGTTAAAAATCCTGAAATACCCATTCCCACAACTATTTCAGCTGGCTTTCCTAATCTGATCCATCACCAATGGGCAGAGCACAATGAGTGGGTTTCATTCAACTTTGGACCTCCTCCCCAGATCCAAACACCTTCTGCCTTTGTACACAAGCCAAGCTGTCCTTCATTTTCTTGATTGGATTTTCTGGGTTCAGTGGAATTGAAGTGACCGTAGTTATGTGTGTTAGTGGTGCTCTGTAGCTGGTTTTGGCATTTATAGGACAATTGCTGCACCTGGGGCTCTCCTGCTGCCAACACCATTTTATTTAGCTAACTGTTCCTCCATAAAAGCACATCATCCTAAATAAGTAAATAAATGAAATTTATTTTTACATTACGTAGACAAACATAATCAGACACCAAAGGCAACATCCAAAATTTGCTATGGAGTTTGACCTCACCTGATGTTAGCCAATAAGGATTCGCACGATTCTGGCGTTCCAGTGCATTTTCAATGCGTTTTGTGGACTTGAGATTAAGCTCTCAATCAAAGTTGTCAAACCAATTATTTATGGGACTTTTAGGACAGCAGGGCAGAAAGTTAATGAACTGAATTTTTGGAAGTGGAAATGGGTCATATTGAGAGTCAATGGCACAACCCATAATACACACACTTTGTATATGTCATGTATTTAACTGCTGTTTGGAAATATAAAACCCTGAAACTGCACTTTAGTACAATCTGATTTTTATTCAATGCCACCTACTGTATGTAGATTTGAACATAAAAGAACAGAAATAAGAGAAAGAGTTTAACCTTTCCAGCAGGTCACCTTTTCCACAGTCTGCAATGTGGCCTGCATAAAATGATTTTCACTTTACTTTACTGGTTTTACTTGGCCTTAACTTCACCAAACACATTTCAGTTCAAATGAAAACCAGTAATCTGCAGATGTGTGATCCCGTGGTTAAGTTCCAAAATCTAGTGGACCATCTTTTTTAGAAGAGTCAAGGATTTTGAAGCATCAACGATGGAACAATCACCAAACTAATAAACTTGTATCCGGACGTAGGTTTAGATGTCCAAACACATTTGAGCTATACAGTATAGTTTATAGCATTTTAGTACAAAATGGGTTTTTTTCTCAATATGAAGATTTTAACAAGAGAGAGTACCTTTTTAGATAAAGATGACACTTCGAAATCAGCAAAATACCATCGGGGAAACTGAAATGTTTGAAATGTTTTTGTGAAAGCAATTATTGCCCTAAAAACTATTTTATGTTGTTTTTTTTATTATTTAGCATAGAGCATAAAACATTAATGAAATGGAGATTTTGCCCCAGAAGCAACATTCAAGTATGAACTTTTGCTTAAACTACTTGTTTCACTACTTTATGTCCTTATGGAGTATTTACAATATATTATAAACCTAATATTATTAATTTAACATTTCTAATAAATAATCAGAATACTACAAAACACAATGTCAATTTAAATAATTAACCTGACAACAGTTATACAGTATGTGGGTTTGTTTTGTTGGAATAATATCCAGCTTTTCTTTTGTCAATAACAGCTAAACGCTGACCCACAGAAGTATACCTTCAGTGTTTGTACATATATTTTACTATTTACCAAGTTTACATTTGACAATAGACCTGGTTCTACCTGTGATTTAAATTTTGTGTGTAAAAATAATATTGGCTGTACCCTACTGTAAAATTCTGATCCATGTGCATTCATGTATAAAATATATTCGATCATAACATAGCCATTGTAAATTTTGTGTAAATTTTGAGCTCTGATTAGATGCAGCTGTGAACTAATTCCATGCTAAATGACACCAGTGAAGTATACAGCTCATAAAAATTAGAGGAACATGAAACGTCCTATAATGGCGTTTATATAATGAATTTTTTTGTGAGAAGTGTGGTTTTCATTCCAAAACCTAAATCAGTGTGCCTAATTTCTGATACAATAAACATGAATACTCTAAAGTATAATTTATCTTTACGTTTTGATATCGCGCCACTAAACGAAAACGAGAACAGATTATCGTAACATTGGTATAATTGTTTGGAATGGACAAATGGGGGCTGTGAATTACAGTGGATATCCAACCACCATATAGAGCACAAGTACACTAAACTATTGCCCTTATTCAGATCAATCTTTCATCTGTTTTATTGTCCAATCGGTCAGGGTCACAGGAAAGTCGTGCCAAGCCTTGCACAGGGCACAAGGAAAGAATAACCCTTGACATGGTGCCAGTGGGCACACACACACACTCATGCAGCCATACAAACTCTCACACTCCAAGGGCACTTTAGAAACACCAGTTTAATTGGCACATTTCTTTTTTAAAACATGGGAGGAAACCGGAGCACCTGGAGGAAACCCATGCAGACATGGGCAGGACATGCACACTCCACATAACCAGAGTTTGAGGTCTGGGTCTATCAAACTGGGGACACTGGAGCTGTGGGTCAACTGCACTGACCACTGTGCCACTGGTCTCCATTGGTAACAGCAATATAACATAAAACCATTACCCTGAGAAGTCATTTGAATGTCATTTTGGCAGTAAATGGTGCATAAACAGAAGCCAGGCTTCAGGCATGTCTATCAAAAAGAGTACTGTCAAAAATGTACACTGAAGCACGGCATCTGTTTATAACGATTGATTAATTGGAAATCATGAACATGACTGACTTCTCAATCTTCTATGAATCATCACCAATAGAGTTTTACAGTTTATTTACAATATTTACAGTTTGCAAAGATAGTTTAAAAATGTATTATTATGTAAAACGGCTATGCATCAGGCAACACAACTAACTGCCGGTCATCTTATTTTTAAACACAAACAACTCACGTAAACCATACACAATCCCAAGCACACATTTTTAAAAATGGAAATTCCTTTATGCATGGCACATTCAGGCTTCCACATTGTTGCTCTGCGTGCCTTCGATTGCCCCTAAGGGATGAATAAAGTTTTCTGAATCTGAATCTGATTCCTTATGTGTTGGCACTGGACAGGACATGAATTACCCGATTTCAGTCAGGTTGATGTGTATGATCCATTAGTGTCCTCCACAAATTGACATTTGCCCTTTAAACACTCTGGAAATAACCCTGAGCTAGTGAATGCGCAAGAGCAGGTATCTGTAATAACATCCAAAAGTGAAAAAGATTTTTAAACCTTTTTTTTCTGCTTCTATTTTGGACATAACAAAGTGCAAGGTTCAAGAGGTCAAATTCCTTCATTCTGACCACTGATGCCCACAGACAATATGGAAGGGCAATATACATTTCTCGCTGGATTTGGTTAAGAGTAAATAAATGTCTTACAGGACCACTTAGAATGGTTAATTTGACTGCCTGACTGTTGCTGAACAAAGCGATTATACTCGAACCCTGCTATCTGATTTACACTGCATGATTTTGACCTAATTTGCAGTGAAGGACAAAGTCGTTTATAGTAAAACTCAGTTTTGAGCTAAGATCAAAGCTCTGCTACAGACAGAAAGTCTGGGTTACAATCTCAGAGTCTAACTGCTGCTACCAAAAGGAGAACCGTAAAAGATGATGTGAAACTCAGAAGGAAATGCAATATCACATCAACTCTTTTTCACTAAATAGCGATCATGAAACCGACCTTTCTGCAGACGACCTAAGAATAAACCTATGGCACTTAGAAATCCCAGATAGAAGTTTTAAAATTGTAGATATAAAGCCTGCCTTTAAATGAACATTGGTTCACAGAATTGTGGCAGCACAGAGTCATTTAAGCATCTCTTCAGTGATTATCATGACAGGGCATAAAGGGACATGGCATGGAAAGAGAAAGCAGATGAATTACTGCTTGTAGGTATGTATCTAGTTAACTACAAGCAAACACTCTGTAGAGCTAATTTACCTTTATGATAGTGTCAACTCTTTAATGCTTGCCAGTTTGATGACTTAATCTCATGCAGTGTGACTCCTAATGAAATCACACTTTGCACAACAGCTAGTTCCAACTTTACAGTCTGATATTTGTGGTAACAGCAGGGCTTTTCACACCAAAATAATAGTATCACTCCACTGATCAGTTGCCATGTAATGGCAAGCTTTACTCACACAAATATATAACATACGCAAATATTGCTGTAACTAATTTTTTAAAATTTACTTTTAGTCTTGCTGGGTTTTCCGTACTGCAAGCTAATGTTACTAATGTTATTATTATAATTATTATTATTGTTGTTGTTTTTATTATAAACCTTATACCTATTGTAGCACACTGTGTTAAGGCAGAGCTGGGAATTGCTATCATTGAACAGTAAAAACTTATTTGTTTGTCATGGACCTACTTTTTGACGTAAGGTATTGTGAGTATTAAAGCATAATCGGTATTAATGTAAGATCCTTAGAACACTCATGTCATGGGTTATCGTGAATGTGGCTCTTGCCTGTGACCAAATTACAGCCGTGATCTTCCCGATAACAAATTCCAAGCGTCTGAATCACCCTTTATTTTAATATCTGACAATAATTTGAACATTCGTCCTATAGAAATTAAGATTATTTTGACACTTTGATATGAAACAGCGTAATCCTGTACCTACAATAAAAATTGCAGATCTCTCCTGTAGGTGGGCAGTATTTCATAAACTTATTTTCTCCACTGTATATGCATACTGTGTATATATACTGTATGTATTTTTTCCCATTATTTTCTCTCTATATATTTCAATATTTTCTCCCTGTATTTTCCCTGCAGTCAGTATAGTGGTACAATGTATCCAGATGCATGATATAGAGGGAGCAGTATAATAAATGGATGTCACAGTGTGTTCACCCTCAAACACAGATGGAAAGTAAAGGCACGATGACTAAGCTTTTAATTTGCGTCCTAAAAAAGCAAATGACAGCTGTAGCCCCATTCTTAGGCTTGAAAGACATTCATTGTTAATGCTATGCTTCATTCTGCAAAGAATTAATCATTACCGATGTCATCAGAATCTCAGTAAATGCACTGAGGTTTGCTGCTTTGTGTTCATGTGAGATCTACTGCACAGTCTTAGCGCAGTTTCATGTTTTCTCTGTTACCTAGGCTCCTGATCCAGCTCATCAGCTTACTGTCAGGCCTGGATTAAATGTGTGTAAAAACAAGGAAAAGATCCTGATATTGAGAACAACAGTTTTGTGATGATGACAAATTACTTTTTGGCTTTTCTTATACATTTGTGCATTCAAAAGTGCATGAACATAAGATGTTACATTGAACATAGAAGTTACATTTTGCCATTCAATTTCAGCACATGTGTACACTCAAATGTACATCGCATCAGAATTTCAATTTGTATTTAAAGTTGTATGTAATTTCTTATGAAACGTTTCTTATAAACAAAAAGGTTAAATTAATCTACCTTCATTCACACCACATTTTCAAGTACATTTTGCACCTGAAGACATTTATAACATGATTTATCCATGATTTATAGGAGTTTGATGTGGAATAGTTTACATGTCATTAACAGTTATTGCCTGACAGAATAAATATTCAAACCAGTAGAACAAATTTCCAAGGTCCATTTTTTTCCCCTCTATCACTCAACTTTCTAGATTTATTTCAAAATAATACTTCCTTTGGCACTTTAGTGGAGCAGCCGTTTTGACACTACTCCACCATGACAGTGGCCCAGGTCCGAGTCCCAGTGGTGCTCTCCGGCCAGGTCTGGCATCACATGTAAGCACAATTGGATGTGTCTGAAGGAGGAGATGTTGGCAACGGTGACCCCCACTCAGAAGTCAGATGGCAAAGCATTCAATGCAAAAGAACTACAATAATAAACATGAAATATATGTTGAAACACTGAAGACTAAAATATGATCATAATGTATTATGTAGTTCATGATATATTATACATTTAATGGACATTTGTTGTTCATTGGACCTAGTAACAGAGGAATCCGTCGACTAACGCGTTGACATTGATGTTGTCCAGATTCAAAGATCAAGTCCCAGATCTGCCAATGTTACCATGGTGGGTCCTTGATCAGGGTCCAGGGTTTCTTGGATTATACTATGTAAGATTGTATTAAATATAAATGTAACATAGAATGTGAAGTAGCTACTCCACACTAATGATTAATATTTTGCAGAGACCTTGAAGTCCTCACTAGATATTCATATGATTCAAAACTTTAAAACCACCTGCCTAGTACTGTGTAACATTGTGAAGCATTGTGCTACCAGGATAAGGATAAACTTTATTGGTGCCTTTGGGAGCGTTCCCTTTCCCGCGAAATTGAGTTTCCAGCATCCGCATTACAGTACACACAAAACGAGGTAGAAAGGTAGAAAATAGAGAATAAAAAATGAAGATAATTAAATAAATATATATTGTAGAGCCAAGCTTCTGAGCTGTCATTGCAGACCTCTGTAAGTGTCCTGCGGTATTTGTGTTTATTTACACAGTGTACTAATTCCATCTAGGCACTAACTTTTCATCTGTAGGATTCTTTAACGGTGTCTTGTACAGCTCACACACCATGTCTAGAATTGTTTCTCCCATGCTGGAGATAGCATTTATGCTGCAGTAGAGCTCAACTATTACTGGTGGAAGAACCAGCAACTCCGCCTTTATCCCTTCCATGTACCTAACTATAACTATTTTTCGTGAACAATTTTTAGTGTGCCAGCGTGCATTATCCTGCCAAAAGAGAACCCCTGCCTACATTATGCTTCTACCAAAATGTGAAAACCCTGCAGGAGCCAACTTTGATCCTCAGGACCGTGAGTCTTGTTAGCTGACCACTTGCAATTCAAGGCAAATCTAGGCTGCTCCACCGAGGGGAAACAGGCACTGATTAACTCACTGTAATGATTATAAAACAGTCTTGTTTGTGACTTGGTTGTAACTTTTAACAATTTGTGCGAATGTATGTGCAGTGAAGCGTTTATACACGAGAGACAGTGAGGGCTGACCGCAGCAAGACACTTTTAAGTGTACTTTTGTTAGTCAATGGTAATCAGAACAAAACATGTTTGACCTTTCGGAGTACCACTGCCGCATTATTTCAAGGTCTTCTCTCTTTGAAAAGTTTTGATTAGCATAGGAGAGAAAGACCAAAACAAAACAGTCAAAGCAAGGATTTAAAAGCAATTTATACACATAGGTTTATTACACTTTTTTTTCTCAGTTTACCAATTTTCTGGTTTGTTTCTTTATCTGCAGCCTAACTCACATAAAACTACAGTGGTGATTGAAAGTGTGTGAACCCTTTAGAATGAATTGCATTATGATAATTAATTAATAATGCATAATTAATTAATTAGAATGATTAAAATATAACCAACCCTAAAGGTTGATAAATAGACCCTAGTTAAACAAATGAGACGTCACAAATTGCACCTAAATATATATTTATTAAGGTAAATGATGCAATGTGAAATATTTGTGAGTAGAAAATATACATGCAGGTATGTGAGCCTCTAGGAATCGCAGTTAATTTAAAGGTAAATTAGTGTCATTGAAGCAGAAATGTAGAAAAACCCTGGAAAAAATAGATTGTGAGATTTCATAGTAAAACTGTAAATTGCATGAAGTTCCCACTTCTATTTTGATTTTTTGATGGTAATTTGTAAACTTAATGGTTCTATTGTCAAGTTCCGTAATACAATTGTAAACTTAGTTGACTATGAACTGACCATAAATTACTTCACAGTTCTAATGTTTATTCTGATGGTAATTTGGTATAACTGTGTAAGTGCTAGGTGAAAGGAAAATATTTAGGTTGAGCAGCAGGTTGAAGGAGAATGTGAGAAAAATAGGGGAGAATGTTTGAAACAGAAATTAGCCAAAGACTGACAATTGTGAACTTTAAATAAGAAACAATTTATTTGTGATTTGCTCGTTTTGATGAGAAGTTCCTTTTGTTCCCATTGTTCCAGGACACTATTCTGTTTGCAGCTGACATTTGGATCTGAGTTGTTTGTTTAATTTTCCTACCATTTGCACAGCCCTTCCTTCTGGGTGTGTGCATACTAGCATGTAATTGAACTGATCAGTTGTAAAGAGGTAGAGCACCGTCCTAGAAACCTAGAGCTACCATACGTGGCTTTTTGTCCACAGTCCCAAGTTTTTTGGAATTTGGTTATGAGGGATGTAACAGTGCTGTATGAAATTGATTATCTTTTCTGGGTGTCGGTTGTAAAAGTCTGTTATTATGGCAGCTGCTTTCCCTGGAAATCAGAATCATCAATTCTATCTTCAGTTACTGTACCTGTGATGAACAGCAAAAGGTTTGAACTTACTGTGTTCATAACTTTTGTACAACAATTTCTTTGGGCAATTTAATTTCAAGATGGTGGCCTAAAAAATAGGCCACCTCACCCATTACTTGCTGGGGTATTCAGATATGTCATTTTTGGTTTCTGAAATAAAAGGGTGTCCTGTGTCTTTTTTTAATCACCCTGCATATTAAATAATTAAGATGTTTCACTTCTAACACCTGGTATTTCATTCTAAAATAAACCCTCATTTTGGTGACCAGTGTATATGCATCATGGAGGTTTTGTTCAATCAAGATCAATCAAGCTGCAGCGTGATCGTAATTCAAATGTCAGTGAGATCAATCCATACATGCTTCACTCCACATGGAGAATACGTGTGCAATAGCTAGCTCAGTAACAAGTACTTTCCAGTTTCAGTAAGTAAGGCAGGCAATAAATAATACCATAACCATTTAGGAGTGAACATGGAGCAAAGGACTCCTTTCTGATATCAGGTGATATGAGATGATCTTAAGTTAAATCCTGTCAGAATGCATTGCTCAAACAATTTGATCATGGACAGAAAAAAATGTGCTCTTATTTAAGATTCATAAAAGGAGTTTTAGCATTATTCTATATTATTTATTATTATTATAAACTAAATTGGTATTTATTTAATTGTTAGTAATAAATTATAGAAGGTAGAAAAGTATAAAGCAGATAGTCATATATAAACCTTTGAAAGTGGTTTCCAGTCTGGATCCAAGAAAAGCAAACAGAACTAAGCATTGCATTCTGTGTTTACCCTTTTACAGAAAGAAACTTCTACAGAGCATAACTTTTACTTTCAACCCAAAGCCACAATGTATAGACTATTTCTCTATGTGATAGAGAACACAGACATAAATGGTGAGATAGGAAAGACTTTAGAGCACAAAAAAGAAAAATCAATTGCACAGGACAACTTTAAACTTAAACCACTTTTACACCAAATTCTCTCCAAAAACTGCACACAGATGATTATTTGTGATGTGAGGTGCAGCAACGCAAAACAATTTCAGCCATTCTTTGCTCAGATTCAGGTTTTTCTCTTGACTTGCTGTCTGCCACCTGTCTCTGAAATGATTTTCCCTCTTGGCTGGTTTTGTAGCACTTTTGAGTATTAACCTAGTGAGAGCTATAGAGAGTGTCTATGAAAAAGTCGCGTTTTAATATTGCTAATCTGGCGTTGTTTTGAGGCATCACTCACGGGACATGGGAGGAATTGATGTAACGTGGATTAAACCTTGACTTTTGTGCTTCATATACATCTGAAAACAGGTTGGTGAGTAAGTTATTGACAGCAACGGACAGAACTTTTGAATTAAACCGTCACTGTGAGTGGACACTTATGTCTAATTTTCTTTTTCTCTAGTGCTGTAGTGTGAGCCGAAAAAACAACATAAGAAAAATAAGTTTAAAATTGTTCAACTAGTAGGTGCTTGAATAATTTAGGTCTCAAAAAATACAGTGTAGACTGATGAGCAAAACCATATTGCACACGTAGAGATGACAAATAATGTTAACAAATAATGATTATTTTGGTAGAACTGCATACATCATAGTCTAAGATAAATTAGATAGTAAGCAAACAGTTGATTCTCACAGTCAGTCTGTGGGATGCAATGGGTTGACTTGTAACAGGGGTTACATTATTATGACCACATAAATGGGCCTAGCTGACAAAGTGTGGAGTGTGGAGCTGCTGGGCAGCCTCAAACGATTCAATCAGTTCAGATTTGAGACATGAGAGTGTTATGAAATGCGATGCTGTTGCAAGAAATAATGTCTTGATTTATTGCTCCTTAGAATAAAAAAAATGTGGACATGTGATGTTCTGTTTTTGCATCTTGTGGTAGAAAGTGGTGGAGGGAACATATGATGCCAGTTTACAAGTGGTCGTTGAGGCCACTCATTGAGTATCATATTAGAAGGTCCATCTGGGTGGGAATCATGAAGTCTCTTTCTGACTGGCAATTCATTAGTATGAACGAATGAATGAATTAATAACAAAGGCTTTAATCAATAATAAAAGGTTTGGAGTTTGCATGTTCTCCCCATGTCTGTCTTGGTTGAAGTAGGACTTGTGCCTTAAACCTTGTATTAAGCCTTTGAATCTTGTGTGTACAATCCACACTTGCACCTTAGATGTCTAGAGACATGACAGTGTGTGTTGGCATATTGACATACTGCTAAAAACAGAGTAATGCTGCAGTATTCACTGTCAATACACATGTACACATGTGTGATAGCAGCAGTGGAATCAAACCATCTAAGAGAGCTACTGACAAAACTGGACTGAGATCTGTTCCCGTCTTGCACACTGTGTTGCTGGTTAGGCCCTGGCCCACAACCTAGAGTTGGATTATGGGGGTTTGAATGATTAAAATGTGAAATCATTTGAAAAACATCACATTCCAAAATTGTGTCAGTAGAGAAAACTGTTTTTATTTCAGCCTTTTTTTTCTTGAACATAAATCTAAGTATTTTAAAATCCTTTAGCAAATCAAGACCTTGGACTTGAGCAGCTGAATCAACTTGAATCTGATGTTAAGTAACTTGACTACAACAATACTAGGAACCACTAAACTCTCTGCACGCAACACACTTGCTCACAGAGCTTATACAGTATGTATAGCTTTAACTGTCTGGATCAGTTCTTTTCATTCTCTATTCCTCATGTTAAAAACAAATCCCTGTAAGAGGTGACAGGCAATCTCACACCATAGGGTAAAGAAGCCAAAACAGTGGTGTAGCAGATAGACTTCCTGACGTTTACACCACTCCAGTTCAGAGATGTCGCCCCGCATTTACCAACCAGCTTAGCCATGAGGAAAAGAGGTGCTTGTAGTCACGAGAGATGCTCAGTGTTACCATTTTAGAAAGGGCAATTAATTATGAACACTCTGAGTTGAAGGCAGAAGTGGAAAGAACATGTAGTGAAAAATTAATCATCTCAGCTGCTTTCTCTGGACTGTGGGAGCTCCATGAATAACAGCTGGTACTTTAGATGAGTGGATCGCACCATTTCAATGTACTTTATAATTTAGGTTTTTACAAAGAAGATGATTAAATTTCCAAAATGGCACTGCAGAGGACAGCAACGGACAGAACTTTTGAATTAAACCGCCACTGTGAGTGGACACTTATGTCTAATTTTCATTTTCTCTAGTGCTGTAGTGTGAGCCGAAAAAACAACATAAGAAAAATAAGTTCCAAATTGTCCAACTAGTAGGTGCTTGAATAATTTAGATCTCAAAAAATACAGTGTAGACTGATGAGCAAAACCATACTGCACACGTAGAGATGACAAATAATGTTAACAAATAATGATTATCTTGGTAGAACTGCATACATCATAGTCTAAGATTACATTATTATGACCACATAAATGGGCCTAGCTGACAAAGTGTGGAGTGTGGAGCTCTGAAAAATATTCTGCTGGGCAGCCTCAAACCATTCAATCAGTTCAGTTTTGAGACATGAGAGTGTTATGAAATGCGATGCTGTTGCAAGAAATAATGTCTTGATTATGATGTGTTATGATACATTGTATAAAGCAAGGCATGTATAATAAAACTTGTTTTTAATCATTTTATTTTTAAAAACATAATAAACCACGACCATAGAAGTTAAACAAACAATGTTGTGATTTTCAATACAAAGGTACTAGTAAAAGCCTAGTTAAGATTTGATAAATTCTGTAGGCTGCAATGTCGCAAGTAATGCACATAATCAAGGAATCACATGACTTCTCCAGGTTATGTAACTTTGTTAATATTGATCTTTTGTGCTTACAGCTAATGTCTGGAGATGAAGGTGTCATTTGTTGTTTATTTGAAAAGTCTGGGTTTTATGGAGAGAATTTTAGCATTTTATCAGGGGTTTTATTAAAGATTTGTAATTGGCCTTTACAAGCCTTTATGAACAGGGTCTTGAGGCCTTCCTAACCCCACTAGAATGTGAAACACAGCCCTAAATGCCTACTGAAATGGGCACAAAATTAAATTACGTTTGATGGCTTTTTTGACACATATTAGATTTCTCCCTTAATAGACTGTATTTGGATCAGTTCTAATAAGACTAAGCTATCCATACACTTACACCAGGTACAGATGAACCCTTTCAAATACATCGAAATCAAGCAACTTGAAAATACATTTCATAAACAGTATTTATCGACAATGTGGAAGAAAGCCATGTCAATGAAAGAGATCTGTAAACTGTGTTACATAGTGCCATTTAACCACAACAAATGTAAGTAATACAGGGTTCAAACCATAATGTGGGCGGATTCCTGTTTTAATTTCTTGCTTGTGATAAATCCTTTAATGCTGCAGCTTGGAGTAAACTCAAACAAACTTCACTGTTCATTTCAGCATTACTGTCTAAGAAAGAGACTTCATATGGCCCACCCAGATAGGTCCTCTCACAGTGCGACATGAAAGCATGCATCCAGCTAATATAACACAAAGTTTTGCCTTAGTGAATATAAAGTAATCACCAGCAGCCAGTGAGCAACATTTGACCACAATCCTATTGTTTTTCATCTCCCACTGTAAATCCAATTTCTACTCAGGTCGAGTCTGTCCTATCAGGCTAATGAAGCTGCTGTCTCTGTTTTGAAAGTAGCTACAGATTTCACTTATCAGAAAGCATCACATTAGCAGCAGCAGCAGGGGGCAACTGATGGAGAATGAATGATATTCATTCTTCTCTATTAAGCTCTTACAGGAGATAACGCAGTCTGAGGAAATCGAATTCTGTCAACATATATTCTTGTAATAATATATGAACGGGTTTATTGTCTGAAAGCATTTATTAAGGCATCATATAGAATCATTTCTGTTGTTACTAAAATCAAATGCGTGTGCCCTACAATAGACTGGCACCCTGTCTAGGGTTGTTCCTGCCTTGCACCATGTGCTGCTGCTTAGGCCCAGGCTTTTCAGCGACCTTGAAATGAAAGAATTATTTGGTATTTTGGAGTTTTTCTGGTGACATTTTTACCTGGTCACAATGTTCTGCAATAACTGAAGAGAGTAATGCCATTCACAACGGAGGACCTCAAACATAAACAAAACGCTATATGCTAATTGGAAGCTTATCTCTTTTTTATTCATCTAGGTGTGTAAAGCTGCTCCTCAGAATACATGCACATAGTGACTGGAGTGTTGATTTCTGTGATGTATGTGGTATAACTCCAAAACAGTAAGTGATAAATTATGCATGGCCGCTCATGTTTATTTTAACTTTATCTCAATCCTTGCTATCTTTGCTTTAGTGACACGACCTACAGGAAGAGCAGGAATGCATAATTTATCATTTAGAGGTTTGGACCTTTACCATGTCAAAAGGGTGCGATACAGATTGTTCCCAAATTTAGAAACAATGTGCAGACCCTCAGAGGTACCCTTGTGGTATGTTATTGGTCCTAAAAGGTTCTGTCTCTAAGTGATACACACTCACTACAGGCTGTGATTTACAACAGCAGGCGCAGTGGGTGAGTGGGAAGATTTTCAAAGGTCACACAAGTCTTGAACACTTTTCTATTCAGCATTTTGCCTCACATATGCTAATTTGCGAGCTGTTGAGCATGCACTATATGTGCTGTACATACACACTGTGGATAGGTACGTAGCTTCCACTTATTTACCTGTGGGTAGAAATACGTATATGATTGACAAAACACCTGCAACTCTAAAGCTATAAAATATGCAACTTAGTACAGTAGGCAATGGTACTATGACCAGCTACGCAGATAACCATTTAATTTTTTATATAAAATTTTGATTATTTCTGTGCAGTGAGCTTGTCTAATTATTTAAATATTACACTTACATTGATTAGTATCAGTTGAATAGTCATAGATTTTGGAGGTATGTCAACTTCAAAGTTTGGATGGATGTAAAATGCCCCCCAGTAATTCCTGCTCATAGCACCTGTGGAATTGTATTTCTTTATTTATTTATTTACTTTTGTGCTGTGTTCTGGATTTGGACAGTTTTATTCTCACAGATCAAAAGAAAGTGTCTAGATGGAATTACTGCACTTCCCACACCCATGTTTTACCTGATCTTTTCCTGATCAGGGCTTCCAGGCTGGGTGTGCTGCATCGCTGGGGGAAATCCCTGAGCAGCCTCTGCTCCCTCGGATACAACCAATTGTGCCTGCATATGAAGGCTGATCCAGCCGGAAGGTGCTGTTCTGTAATGCTCACTGTGGTGGTCGGCCAGCAAATTACCACTGCGCCATCCTAAAATACAGAAAAAAACTCTATTCATAAAGCACTAATCATGTGGTAAATTGTAACCCATATTGCATTTTTCTTTTGTGGCTTTCCCGAGCTGGAGACAGTATTTCCTGAGGACTGACTTCAGTTTGCAACATTCAAGGCAATATGCTGTGATAACAAACAGCAGCAGCCCTAGCACTTGGTATCACAGATGTGGGTCAGTGCTAGCAGCAGAATATCGCATCACAGTGAAAAAAAAACAAAAACACAAACACAAGCTGTGTGGAAGAAATGGCTGTAAATCTACAGGGCAACTACCCACAGAGTCACCACGAGTCAACACTGATTTGACAGCACAGTGCCCATGCTCAACTTTGAGGGTATATGTACACTCACAGATACACCAGTCATAGCTATTGTTGCTTAAAGATGCATCGTCTAAGTCATAATATGAAAGAAATAAAAGGTACATTGTTTGTGAGCGAGGTGGCCTGATACAGGATTCATGTTCACCAATGCAGTGTAGTATAATTACTCTGAAAATGTCTAATTAAATGACTTAATAAAATCAGGACGTGACACATTTTTAAACACTGGTCAGAATTTTAAAGTGTTAGGGCAAAAATGTTTGCAGATCTTAAACATGCATCTGTCACGATTTTGATTCACATAGAAACCATAAGTGTACTGAAATGTATTTAAATTTGCATTGCATAATTGCTGTTGATGTTCATGCACATTACTATAATGATGGGTTTCTGCCACTAACTGACAGGATGTGGGTGTACATCCAAAAGTCTGACTAAACCATTGTAAACCTCTGGTGCTGTTTGGAGACATTAGTGTGATTAGTTATTTATGGACCTGCCAATCCAAGCTTGTTTACTGATTGTCAACAAATTCATTGTGCAAGATAATAATACATAACATTTGTGTAGAGAAATTGGAACTACAGTTAAATTCTATTATGGGGAAATCCCTTCCAGGTTCCTGTCTACAGGTATGTGTATGTTTTCACAAGATTTTTTGTGACATTGCACGTTATTGCATCTAGACATTGTTCAAACACCATGTTATTCACATTACTTAGCAATGCTAGATGGCAATGAATCCCATTATGTTTTTCCTTTGAGCCCTACATGACTATCTAAGAAAGGTGCACCCCCAGCCCACATACACAGACCAAATAGAAAAGAATAAATAATAATTACTTCATGATTTAAGGTTATTTGTGGTTCATTTTATAGTTTTTAGTTTATAGCTAACCATTCAGCTAAACATCAAACAATATATTTTAAATGAATTTAATAGTAACCTTTTCAGTGTGTGTATTTGATTTTATATATATTTTAGATGATAAAATACACTCTAATGGTGTCCTTGAAAAAAACGCAAGCGAAAGCAAAACAGAAAAATCCACAAATCCACAGCATGATAAAAACAATCTGACATAATGCTGTCTTGTCTATTGAACTGAGTGGGGAGGGGCACAAGTAGAACATCAAGCCATTAAATGATTCCCCTGATTCCTTTCAGCAACGTTATTAATACAGTGACATGGTGTAAAGACTTCATTTCACAGCATGTGGCCATGCTCATTAAAGCATTGTGACTGAGAACACACAGTCCAGCGATTCTCTTACAAAGTATCCATGGTATGTAAAGAAGGCAGGCGAAGGGGTAAACAGGCGTGTATAATAAGATAAAAGTGTTGAGTTCAGTGCAGTGAGATACATTTAAAGCAGAATGTGTAGTACGTAATAATAACAAAGAAAAACATGCTATTTGTTCAACAGGCTGTGAAAGAAAAAGGCCAGTGTACGCTCTAATGAAGGGACATCTCTAAGGGGAAGCTGTGCTAATGAGAAGGTTAGAAAATGCACTCTGGATTGTTTAACAGAACGCTGTAATAAATTCATCAGCAAACGCGTTTCTTACAGTAATATGCCTCTCTTATCATGTAATGGATCATACTTGAGCTGTGCTTCACTGCTCTCCCAACAACGGCTAACGCCCTACAGTGGAGCCTGGTTTTTTTCATGAATCCATTTGAAAGTGTCTGACCATAACTAAATAGAACGATAACTGAAGCCATAGTTTCCATAAGAACTAATGTAAATCACCAGTGAATCCATTCCAGACGCTCCAAAATATTAACAAAAAATACATTTTATCATGAATAACCATTGTTTTACATACAGAAAACATTGAAAAAAACAACACAAACAGCTACACAGTAATCACTCACTTATATTTAGCACAAACAACAGAATGGAAATGTTTTGGATGGATTCCAAAGATGCAGCTGTAGCTCGCAGTGGGCTGGACATGAGAACTAACAGCGTCCCTGTATACAACCGTCAGACGCTACTACACCACAGGAATCAACCACATAGCACAACAAACGATGAGATGCTACGTGGTTTTGGCCTGCTGAAGCAACCAAGCCCCCAGACCACAGCCTTGCCTGAAACCCGCAGCCATAAGAGGGGGCACCAGAAGCGATGCGCAAACCTACAGAAGCGCGGAAAGCGGTCTAGAGCTCGCGCATCCATCCTGCTCTCACAGTAAAAGCTGAAATGACAATAAAACCACTTGAACTTGAACCTGGACTTGAAATGAACAAGACATTAAGCCTGAATGAACGATGAATGTGTGACTAGAACCCAGACAGCAGTGAACTTTGGCAGGTGAAAAATAGGCACGTGGAACAAATGGAGACTCTTACTCACTTTGGCAGATACTTCACTACTCTGTTTATTTACTACTACTAGTAATAAACTTACTGCTATAGCTTTTCTAGATGTTCATACATGAGCGTAAGAACACTTTGAGGCTTAACTTGCAAAAGAAAAAAAGATAAAAAGTAAATGAAATGGGTCAAGTAATCATGTCTTATCTGGTTTAGCA